>MIQA02004980.1:0-15528 GCA_001887855.2 Sclerospora graminicola | reverse complement strand
AAAAATGAAAAATGAAACAAGTCGCCGCAGCGATGGATTGGGAATAGCAAGGAGAAGTTAGAGAAAAGTTTTACATTATCACTAAAGCTGAGATTGTTTTGTGACACAATTACAGAAAGACGACATTGGCGAGCAGGAAATCAAATGACACTCTTTAATGATTGTAATGCGGTCTGCGACGTGTACGGCCGTAACGTGCAAGTACAACAGTTAACTCTTAGGATATTTTTGGAACCTTGAGTCTATTTGTGACGGCGACTGGGGCTCAGCAGGGTAGATCTGTAAACCACATATGAAAAATACGTTGCGCAATCCACGATTTATGATACGGCTACCTGCTCCTTGGCAAACTAGTCGACAAACGTCATGGCCATTTATCTTCCAATCCCTCTTCCTCGGCGCAGTCTGCTAAACCGTTGTCAATTGAGTCGGACGACTCGTGGGGTTTCGAGGTCAGCATACCACTCGTCTCCGACAGTTGGAGTCCTTACTATACGGCACGAGGGTGCCGCTCAATATCGAGTATAGAACTGGCACATGAACCATACATATATTAGAGTTATACTGAATTTACCATTCCGCCACTGTCGTATAAACGTAATCAATCCGGATATCACTAAACCCCTCATCAGATTTGCGCACCGGCACTCAAAATATTATCTGGGGGGTCTGGTAAATTTGTCCAGAGTGGACGCAAAACTGTATTCAAGCTTTTCTTGATCATCTGCACCACGAATTTTCACTGTTGCAACAGGGTGCGGTCTTGATTAATACTCACCGGTGGCGATGCCCTAACAGATCTGGTGGTCTATTAGTCCACGGGATCTGTTAATATTCAAAAATTCGAACCACTCACACATGTACAAATCTTGGGAGACCCAAATTCAGTCTCAATACGTTGAGAAAGGTCAAGTTGAATACCGGTACAGTAATATTTAGAGAGCATTTTAAAACATCCACGCAGCGCAAAGTGACATCTTGCATGAAATGTCTTGCTAAAGCTTCGAGTACCGGTATACACACGTTAGTACTTTGTTCTCATCCTATTTGAGACGTCCAGCGCGGAAACATATAAAACAGTCGTTGTTGTAGAGTACATGATCAAGAACTACTAAATTCGTATCACTTTTGGCAGTCTGGTGTTTTTTTATCTTACGAGACTAGCTTTCACGCCCCAAGATTGTGACATTTTGATCCATGGCAGTTGTGATCAAGTGCAGACCTCCTACACAACTAATTCAACTTAACGATGGCGTCGCGGTATGCAATTGTGCTTACGATTTGGTCTTTTCGTTGGAAGTTTCCTTGAAATCATACCTGGGGTTATTGACTAAATTTTGTTTGGCCTATACACTATAGGCTGATCTCCTCACTACCCTACGTTCCATTGCTCGGTAGGGCGTAGGGTCTACGCGATGTCAGCTGATTGGAAATAAGTGAAATAATTGACTTGTTTTTACAAATCACCATTCTTGTTTGGTTTGGGCGGTCAGGCCCAAATCACGCAGGATTGAACAATAATCGACAATAATGCTTCTTTATTAGATAAGAGCGGTACTTCTTATAAAAGGGTAAATGTAGTGCCCACTCCAACAGCCCCTTCAGGCATTTTATCACATCTGACTGATTTGATCCTGATTGGACAAATATATACCACCCGTAAAAGCTGGAGTAGGTCTAAGTGATTGTAGAAGGTTGCGATGAAGCCTAAAATTGGTGTAGCTGTTGCTTTATCATTTACATACTCAGCGGTAATAAAATCATTGATTTTGACACTACGCACTTTTTGCTACAAGTTGAAGCCGCTATTGTATTTTTAGCGAATTAAATATAATAATTCGGATGTTTAATTTTGGGACTTAGCATTCATGACATAAAAAATGTGATAAAATCCTTAAAAGTGTTATACGTGCATCGCACACAAATAAATGTACGGCGTTACTTTTAGTACCGATCATCTAAGTAGAATATTCGCTGCTCAGAGTCATTGTGCTTTCTGAGTATGTACTCGAGTCAGAAATCGACGCGGATCCAGTCATTGATAACTGGAGCGGGTTCTTGTATACGAATTGCTCCCGTGCGGCTTCCTGTGTGTCCATTCGAGTCGCTTCGAGTAAACACTTGACACAGAATGTGACCTTGGGTTGCACAAGAGCGAGATCCGGAGCGATAAAACTCAATTTTTTGGAAATTTTACAGGTACTGCACAGCGCATTGAAGCAGAGTTTGCATGTAGGGATATGTCGACCAAATCTCGAACACTTGACACCTTTCATACACGTGGTACAGAACGGTTTAAAAGCTGGTGTACCCGTTCCACGAGCTGCAGCTTGTCTCTGCTCGAGTAGTAAGGTCAGCTTTTTCATTTGGCCACAGTAGGAGTATTTTAGCCCGGCCTTTGCCATCTGCCCCATACCTGCTATAGCGATAGCCCGAATCATATTTCCTCCTAGATCCATGATACCCGATCCATGACAATCTGTTTGATCGCGTCCGTCTTGGTGGAAAATAGCACAGAATGACATGTTGCCACGGACTCGATTCGGAAGTTCTGGTGTTTCTGGAAAGTTAGCGGAATGAAGGAGGTGGTAGCCCACTCGATCGCCGTTATTCAGCAACATGATGCCAGTAGATTCAATGTAAACGTAGTCACGGTTGCGAACGACGCCGATTGAAGCAAGTGGGATATCAATTTCCATCCATTTCACTACCACTGATCGAAATGGATCATCCACAGTCGGCTCAATAATCGTGGCTAATACAGCCGCAGCATTAAAGTCCTTAAGGTACGACGTCTTGATCCGCATGTCCTCAATGGTTGGATTGACAATGCCAAACATGTTGTCATCCAGTGAACCAGGAAGCGGACCAACCATCAGACATCTCGGAACCTTGTGGCTGGGACTGGACAAATTGTGCTCTAGGTATGAAGTCATGGGTCCGGACTTGTCGATCTTTTTCCAACGACGGAGATCAAGTATCTTGTCATTATGTAAATGCTCTTCGTATTCTTCAAATTTATCCAAAATAATCGCATCAGTGATTTCAACAATCTTGGCACGATCCTCGGCGGTTAGCATCAATTCTTTGAACCGGTTCGTAGTGAAGCGATCATTTTTCATCACGTCAATTGAAAAGTGAATGCTTGTTTGCCACGCTTAACGGCTGGACGATAACAAAGAGCACATCCTGCGATACGAGTCCTTCATCAATACCCAATAGGTTCTATTCTCGTTCCCAATATGGTTAGTAGTCGCACAAATCAACCCCTTTTTCGTCGAAACCTCGAAAATTTGGAGTCAATACGGTACCGAGAAAGAATGCTCAGTCGTCTGTATATTGGTACGTACTGCGTGCTGCATTTCCACCGTGAAAAAATAACTTTTATCGGTTTACGATGAGAAGAAAGAAAACACATCTTGTTGACCCGTTTGTAAACGAGTAGTACGTGTACTTTAAACATTAGTATTTGTGTCATTCACTGAAAATAAAGTATCAGAAACCAAGTTTGCGCTTGCCTGTTTGGTAGAAATTTCAGTACGAATCAATTCGTCGATCACACGTTGGTGTTAATCGCCAATGCCTTTACCCGAGGAGACGGGGAAGCATGCAAAACATCAGTTCGTGTCATAAAAAAACCAACCCGAAAAGTGGGACATTCTACGGAGCCCGCGAATCAGCAACCCGCAAACATCTGGGAGAGGCCGTATACCTGTAGGATATTTCGCACCGTGTACAATAAATCAGGTACAGCGTACCGTGATGAGGGCCGCAATAGATCAACTCTGGCAATCTCAATGATAATTTTTTTATGATGCTCAATGGCTGAGTCAACTTCAACTGACAGCTCGTCTAGTTACAACAAGAGTAGATCTACCGTACTGTCGATTGCCAAAGCACCAACTTCCAATGATTCATATCAATTGATACGCGACGTCGTTCGATGGGACTTTTCAAAAATCGCGACTACATTTACGTCGAAGTGACCGGCACATATATCCTTTCAACAATATTCGCTAGGTTAAAAACCGTCTTTTGCATTCCATCGATTTCCATCAGCTCATGCCTCGGACGGGCGCGTTCGAGCTAGTTGGATGCTGTTTCTTCCGTGAAGAAAATGAGTCGCAGTCTCAGTCTCAGTCTACATGTTGGGAAGTATCAATTCAATTTCTTATAGTGTTCGTTGATTGATTATACCTCGTTTAATGAGGGGATGTTATTAGCCTGAGACGAAGACATTCTGTTCGCTATCACTCTTTTTCGGCAGCAACAACCACACTATTAAGATGTTACGAACTATCAACCTGACGTTGTGTTTATCATAACAATTAGATTATATGTATCTCAAAGCTGTCGCCTGCTCCACAAGGCATCAACTTGACGTTGTCGTTTATCATAACAATTAGATTACCGTAAACACAAGTTACATGTCGCCTGATGTTAGTTATAATACACTCATAAGTCCTTTAGAGGGGTAGGGAAACGAGTACCGTACGATGCGACGTCTAACTTGTGTTCTACTTCCAAATAATTGAAAGTTTCACACAGTAAATGATCTATTTCAACCAATAATAAGAATCCAACGAATCGAATTGGATATAATAAAAGCCAATTACATACGCTACAACCTGGTACCAACCGTTTTAAAATCGAACAAGAAGCAACAAAGTTATGGCCATGTGAATGAAGCAATCGCCTCTCCTCATTTCCGAATTCTCCCGCCACGACTTCAATTGTCGTCCGATTGAGATCATTCTTTGTGGATGATGAGTATGGATGATGAAGAACGACTTGCCCATGTTCACGAGCTGCGAGTACGTTCGGTTGATGCTGTTTTGCCGCGCAGCCGTTGCCGAAGCCAACATCGTGGCAAAGCCGCTATCGGTCGCATTTGAATGCAGTTTACATCATCTAAGTTAACGGGTGTCATTGGTGGTGACAACGTCTCTCCTACTTCTATAAGACGAATATTCTCTACATACAGCTCGCTCAAGCAAACTCCATACCCCGTAGGTCATGTTTCCTTGCAAGGCCAATGTAAATACCATGATTAATAATTTATTGTATAATTTTATAATCTTTTTAATCTTGCGAGGTTTGGTTAGGGTACACTACTTTAAACATTGTATTTATATTTTATAAAGGCATAAATTGATACTTGTTGAATATCGACTTCTACTTCTTTCAGTAATTTTACACACCCTCTCAAACCGATCTTTCAATTATTCGGCACCGGAGGAAGTACATCTCAAAGCTGTCGCCTGCTCCACAAGGCAACTTTAAAACCTTTTACAGAGTACATTTTTACCGGCTTTTACACGATGTGTTCTTTCTGCTGACGGTTGAATACTCTTTGGCTTTTATAACTACAGACGTCTGCATCAGCCAACAAGCACGGCTCCTTGGCTTGTTGTCGTAACCCTTTGAAGACGAATACGACGGTGGTTCCGAGTGTGTCGTGGATGATGGTTAATGGAGTGCGCAGGACTTGGCCACCGTTTGACTGCTTCATCGCCTTGTGGCGTAAACGCACGAGTTCGCCTCGCTTCCACAGGCCACGACCATCCGAATCGTCGTCCGATCCAGAATTGTCCTCCTCGCTACTCTACTCGTCATTGCTGTCTTCTGACTTTGACGAAGCCGATGAAGACATGAGGTGAAATCGTTACTCTTTCTGCTGCAGAAAAGGTTAAAAATTGATGCTGCTTTGTGGACGTCACCTTCATTTATTATGGTACACTGTACCTGATTTATTGTACAGTGTGCCCCTCTCTTTGTCCCAACCATATGATTGCGGGTCGCTGATTTGCGGGCTCCGCAGACTCTCCCCCGAAAAGTGAGTAAGCGACGAACTCGACACATCCGACATCCGGTTTTCTTATTGGTCGGTGTTTTCGTGTTGGAGTAAATGGCTGGTCTCAGTATATATACGCTCTTATAAGAAGTACCTCTCCTTTCTAATAAAGAAGCATTACCCTTGGTACTCTTTGAAAAATAAAATTACACATAAGGATTAGTGGCATTGATATTTTTTGTGCATAGAGACATCATGCGTTAACGTTAGGATGGCTCTAAAGACATAATGTCTAATGCATCTGATAAAACTAAAAATATAATTTCTTTTGCCTGCTTCCAAAGCAGTTCTTTCTATACCTTCTCTACCTTTACGCGCTTCGTACTATTACTTTCCGACGCTTTGCTTTAGAGGATGTTAATTTTAGGTTCAGCCGGTTATGAGCCCAAGCTCCACCTCATCCGATTTTCTTCGCCTGACCGGCTCCGATAACTTTGACGTCTGGAAGACCCGTATCCAAGCATACCTTGGCGGGAAGAACCTGCTCCTATTCATTGAAGACCTCAACTGCGAACTAAACCCAGTCGTTGACGATGACGACGAAGACATAGTTTCGGTCACGGACGTCGATCCAGATTCGGATTCCAACTATGATGGCGAAAGCGATACGTGGAAGGAAAAGAAAGACGCGAATCAAGAGCCTGACGACGAAGAAGAAGATTTGTTGCATCGACCGACGTCCGCCGACTCACGAACGAGGATTTGACAGTCCAAGATGGAAACGAAGATGTATCAAATCTTGCGACTCTTGTGCTGCCAGCTTCATCTCAAGTCGAATCCTTCAAACTGAATGCCAGGAAGCTTGCCAAGGCAAAAGAAAAAGCAGCAAAGACCAAAGCGCAAGCCAAGGCAAAGGCTAAAACCAAAGCAATAAACAAGATTTTCATCGCTGCTGCTCAGACGCATCGCTTGAATGCTCAAGTCAAGTTATTCTTGATGAAGAAGCTTGATGATAAGCATGTCAGAATTGTTAAGGGTTTCGATAATGTTTATGATATTTATCAAGCCATATGCGACCGATACAAGGGCACCAAGGCTTACGGTGATTCCTACGCCATTTTCAATTACCTGTACAATGCTCGTTACCGGAAAGGTGATGACATGACAGAATTCATTCTCAAGTACGAAGACGTCTTGAGTGGCCTTAATATCGTACTGAACAACAGTTTTGACAATAATGTCTTCTCTGTGTTCTTCTTCAACGCCATGTCTGCATCATGGGAGAGTGAGATATGCATTTGCTCGGAAATCGTAAGATTTTGTCTCTCAGAGAGCTTAAACGCAACTCACATATGACCTATAAGCTTAAGCGAGCGATTCGCGCTATCTCGTGGTACTCCCGAAAGCAAAGAGACCCAAAATGAACGTGCTCTCGCGTCCGCTGCATCTGTGATGAATTTTCAAGCCCTTCTGGGTGTAAGCACCGACAGTCAGTGCATGTGCTTGTACTGTGGACGATCCAACCATACTACGGCTACGTGTCGAGTATTGGTGAAGAACAGATCGATAGGTCAGAAAACCAGAATACGGAACTTTAAGTGGCTGGGCACGCGCCCGACCAACCCACGCAATATGCCAACAATTATGGAAACCGTCAACATCCGTATGCACGCGGTTCCAACCGTAATGTCAATAGGGGACGACGTGGCAATAACTAACGTGAATATGGTCATGGAAACCGAAACGGTGGACGTGACAATTGCCAAAGCAACTCCGGCTACGACTCCTCAAGCGTTTTTAATGGGTACCATGGCCATCCGAATAAAGACAACAACAGGTTCAATCAGTCCCTCACAACAACGCTATAATTGCCATCGCTGCCGCCACAGTGTCGACGTTCGGCTTGACAACACGACGACTTCCACAGATGTTGATCCGGTCTAGACTATCGACTCTGGTTGTACGCGTCACGTAACGTATAACCAAGCGTGGTTCACGACAACAACGCCTTACACAGGCTGGATCAATATGGGTGGGGAGAACAAAATCCCGATCCTTGCGATTGGTGATATCTCCCTCAATGTCATGATTCCAAGGGACGAACTCAGACGCTCAAGATGCGCAACGTTCACTACGCTTCCGAACTCAAGTTCAATATGTTTTGGGTGCCTGCGGCTGTGAAAGAAATATTCGGCTTCTGTTTTAATCGCATGCAATACGCGATTAATACGAGCCAACATTTTAGCCTAATGGACCAAATCATGGTAAGTCCGAAGTCGTCATTGTTGTGGAGCCAATTTCCAAATCCAGAACGGAGGTTTTGGGTGGAATTCGGATACCCACTTGCCCGGACGACCCCCTATCGGAGGGAGTACTCCGTTGATCATGATCGGCATCAGGATTGGATGAATCATCACTATGATGACTGATCCGATCCTTCCGGCCTTCTGACCGGTCGTCATGTGCGATAGAATCCATACTTAACTTCATCTCACCTTGTGTACCCATTGATCGGGGGTGGGTTACACTCACTCAGGTGGACTCGGTGATGAAAACGATGATCTTGATCAGGTCGGAGGGGACAGGATGAGCTAGGCCCCTGTACCTCAACTAATTTCCCGGTTAAGACGTGCATGGACGCATTTTGGCTTACTGGAAGTCCCCCGACAGGATTTTCTTAGGTTTTCGACCCTTCACCCTCTCACGCGCACGTGCTTTGAGCACGTTCTTATTAATTGGAAAGGTTTTGTGGAGGTAACGTTGTGGTTTACTGTGCAAGATCGTGGTTTTATCGTGGTTTTTTTCGTGGTTCATCGTTATCTCTCGTTTTATCGGCTGGCCTGATCGGACGAAGTTTCCTGATCAGTACCCTAACAAACTTTACTAAGTATCGACTTTGACTCATTCTTCGGTAAATATTTCAACCCGAGGACACCCCCATCTCGAGAAGGTCATGGTCCCAATGACCGCGACACGTGGCGGAGCGATTCTTTGCTTAGGGTGTAAATTCAATCCTGTTTTTATATATGCAATATCTAATACCTAATGTACCATACACCAACTTATACGACCCACCTCATGCTTCAATCTTGCTCATCTTGTCACAAAGTTGTTCCAGTACCACCATAATCCAATCTTCAACTCATCTTCAACGTGATCCGTACCACTTTAGACCGATCCTGATCAGGTTCTCTGGTGATCATCAATCGACCTGATTCTTCAAGAATCAGCTCAGAACCAGCTCGGGATCGGTCTCTTGGGCCTGGTTCGTCCGATTCAAACCCGATCTTGGCTGAAAATCCTTCTTTCTCAACACATGGAAGCTGATTCAGGGCTGATCCAAGCTGATTCGGGACCAGCGCGGGAATTAGGTCGAATCGGCCCTGGACCACTTCGAAACACCTCAGAAACACCTAAACATGGACATCTCCCGCTCGCTCAAACCTGCCTTCGACCTCCATTATATGTTAAACCGTGAGGTTGGACCGGAATCAGCACTCCTCCTAGGGTCGGACCCAATCAGATCTTTTAATGCTGATTCGGAGCAAGTTCGATGACCCTTGACGCTTGTTTTAGTTAATAAGCCCCATACATGAATCACCATTTCACGCGTCGTGCCCCGTCATGCACTTGATTCTAAAGCGGGACCCAATCGTTCTGCCGGTCAACGGTGATCTCAATATCTCGTCAACTCAAAACACTTGGATCGGCTATGATCCACTCCAATGACTAAATTTTACCGCGCATGATATATCAAACCGTCCATAACATTGCTCATCACATATATTTGACCGGTCCGGTCTCGCACACTCACACAAACCCGGTCAATTGGAAACTCAATGACGCGATCGACGTCGCAAATTAATCGTGATTCCTTCAATCCAATGTGGATTCTTGCCTAGCATAGTCAAGCCCATGCTCAACATCGACATTGACCGTGCACAAAACGGTAATATTGCTAACCTCCGTTTTTTATTTGTACACCAAATCCTTGCTGGATGGTGTGCGACTGCGTGTAAGATATACTTCACTGTACGGGTCTTGCGTACCAAAGGATTGAACAGCACGCAGCTTGCTACCAGAAATAATTCCTAGATATAGCCAGGTATAAGTGTTGTGGATAGTCGCCAAATTTGACTTGCGGTTGGGACGATGGGTTTTCTACGAATTTTCAGATCAAGGTCAGAACGTCAGAACAATCGGCACTCTCCATTCATTCTTTTCTATTCAACGTACCAGGACCCAATGAAAGATACATTAAAACCTTCAAATAGCCTTGAGGAGTCAGCGCACACTCCGTTTACATGGACCGCCCTCGGGACAAGTCTCGCATTGCTAACGCAATTTTTTTCATCACTGTACTACAACCGCATATGCGTCATGGCTCCCATTTCTTGGCTAGACTCACTTACAATTTCCCCCAGACATTATTTTTGATGCGAAAGCAAGCGATATCCGACGAGATGTCGGGGATCTGAATAAGGATCTCGACGTTCCACATCGACTGTACGCCTTCCCAGCAAGACCTATATTCAGTTAGCATGAGCATTGCTTCGTCTCTTTTCTCACCTCTATTGTCGTGAGCGTCCGTCTTGGGGAGAAAAACACGAGACCTTTAGTTACACGAGACCGTTAGTTGCACGAGACCATTAGTTTTCACGACACCGTTAATTTCCACGAGACCGCTAGTTGATCTCTGCATTCCATCCCTCCAGTGGTGATCAATGGGCCCACGATTATATTTTTTCCAATTGCAAAGGGAGAACAAGCATCCAGAAGGCCGTGTTCGCTTGGGATACTGAGCCGAGGGAGCTTCCATACTCCACATCATAGCCAAGCATAGGTCAACCATCTACTTCAGGGCGTCCGAGTCTTCTGCATTCATATCTCGAATACACACAAGATGGCCATCAGGCGTCTTTAGAGTAAATAGAAGGTGCCATGTATTCAATTATCGACCATGTGCTTACTTTTACGCCGTATCACCACCACATTGCTGTCAAAACGTTAGAAAATTTCGACCTTGACGTCCAGGCTGAGTCGAAAGTACCACGCTACTTGATCTTGGACTGTTTGCATCTCTCAGCACCGAGCCGCGACCTTTTCACTACAATCCTTGGCAAATCGTTTTCAAAACTAAACTTGACATTGGTCCCTACAAGTTTTCGCTTTTCCCGCCAGTCCCAAACATCTTCTTGCCTGTCATAGAATAGCATCGCACACGTGTGAGCTGTATACTGCTTGGGGCGTTTATCATCGCCGAGGCAAAAAATACCTTGACGTAATGCCTGACCTTGGTTTCTAGCTTAAAGCATCACGCAGTGCCGCGATGGCATTTCAGTTGCTCGCGTCGAGGTCGTGGTAAGATAACAGTCGCCGATTGACATCAATAGTATTTCTTCGACGGGGGGGCATATTGCTGTTGTGGCGGCAAAACGAGAATTTCTGTGCGGATGACTTCCCGCACGGAGAGCCACGCAGCCGTTGGCGTCTTGTTACCGATGCCGTTATTCTTAAATTGGTCAAGTCGCCCGTTCATGATGTTGATACGGAGCGGCCATATGCCTGTCTCAACAAACCCGGCGACAATATTTTCAGCCTTGTCCTTGAATCCTTTTTGCCAAGCCGCCGACGCCAGCATGATTGCGTCCTTTTTTTCGATGGACGTGAGGCCAGTCCTGATCATGAAGGGTAGATCTCGTTTTTTTAAACTGCCTTCACACCTCGAATTTCTGCAACATCAAGTGGTTGAAAGAGATAACTGGCATTTGGTGGGAGCTGGATGAGAACCACGCCGGGTCTCTCATCGGCAGCATCGATTGCGGAGTCCATATGACTTCCTGCGCCTTCAAGAACGAGGGCAATCGGTCGCTTGATCGGGATCGGCACCGATAAAGCCAAATGCTCGAGCCACTTCACCAAGATGCCAGTTGTCATAAACCCCGCCTCAGCGGTTGTCAGCTTAGCACCCGCTATTCCATACGCCTTCAACACATCACGATTTACCCGTTTCCATGGTAGAATAAAAATTGGCGGCACCAAAAACCTTGTGGCCGATCCGGCTGCTACCATTGTAAGGTGGAAGCTTGCCTCCGCAGTTCGTGTCCACACATTTGCGGACCCCTTTAAGCATCCACCTTCCGATTCTTTGCATTTTGAATAAATCCCGTCTCGTCCTTGCTAAAAATTCGCTCAGCACCAACTGAATAGAGAATAACCGCGCGCGTAATTCTAAAAAAAATAGCCGTTACAGCGGCAGATGAAACCTCGTTGCAGTTGCGTTTTACCATTGAGCATTTCGCGTAGCTAGCATTGAATACATTTTCAGGAAACTCGAGTACCAACCACGGCCAATGGTGCCAGACGAGCGTCTATACCTAAACATGGCCGCATAGACTTGTTTTCCTTTCGCAATCAGCTGGTCGCAGGATACAGGGTAGCCGTCGCGCTGCATTCCCAGCGCCCAGTCTCGGTTGTCATCCTCCGCGTCCTTGCCAAGTTTTGGTGGAGGGCCGGGCCGTTTCTCCACGTTTCCTTACTGGCGGTTGCGAATTTTGCGACGGAGTGTTCTCTCGGGAATATTATAGTGACACATAAGGAACTGCATTCTGGCACCGTTAGCATGATCAGTGAGTGCTTTCTCAAGGTCTTCGTTACTCCACAGCTTGCGTCGCTTAGTCATTCTTATGCGAACAATGCGAGCACTGTGCGTTGGTTGTCGGATAAAAAATGGCGCGGTTTGAATTGGCGTGTAAAAGACGGCCATAATCTGCTGCGAAAAAAATCCGACCAATCATTATACAGTATTCCGAAATTATGCTAATTGGGTAGTTGGCTTATGACCGGTCATAATCTGATGCCGGCCATAAACTGCTGAATTATGTTACATGTTTTTGCGGTACATGTCTAGACTTTCGCGTAAGTTTTTGTCTCTGTTTTCCAGTATCACACTGTGCAATCCATTTCGCAATGCTTTTCATCTTCATCCTTTTATTTGATATTCCACGATCGACTATAAGAGAAAAGTATTAGCTAAATTTTGCTGTTTCTAAGAGGCACCAATTTCTTCAGTAATAGGCCACAATCCTAAGATATCTCCCGCTTTGTATTAAAGGGACCCACTAGGTGCAGACCCCCTGCACCATAAATTAGGTCCAACGTACCGTAGTCATAAGCAGAGCAGCTTATATTTTGCGGGGGCTTCCTGCAACTCGATCCCGCTAATATCAATGCTTTTGAATACGCCTTGCTGAATTAGAAGTGTGGTGTAGTCGCTCTCAGAAAATCTTCCTGAGACGCGAACACCCACGGGGGTCCCAGACGACTGACTACCGGAGGGGGTACTCCGTCCATCCGATTCCTGATCCGATCCGGCTTGAGGCCGGCTGGATCGGTCGCTTCCATCCGCTTGATCGCGACTGCTCGAATGTTGCATGTTAAAAGCTCACCTTGTGTACCGTCAGTACTGGGTGGTTAGCTCTCTTGGTGGACCCTAGGGCGAAAAGTGTAAATCCGTCCAATAGGGAGATGAAGGTTAGGACTAGGGGTAGCTCCTGGGCGGAAATCGTCACCGGGGAGCTCGTCTGGCAATACACTTGAAGTTTGTATAGTGCCGGCTGGACCGAGAATAATCAATCGGCCAGCTAAACCAATAACAATGAAGGGCGAATCCAAATGTGTATGCAAGGTAGATATAACTCCACCTTCTTCCACAGAAGGCAAAAATGTCGCCACTTCCCAATACTTAATACCGTGTTCAAAACACGGGTGACTTGAGGTGAGTATACGAAGTCGCCGCGACTCCCGGTCAGGGGACTTCCGGTGGGTTAACTTAACCTTCCCCGGGCAAACCAATAACAGCAAGAGGGGACCTTGTTAGCCCTCTGCCGTGAACCAATAAAAGCAACTTGCGTCTAAGAAAGCGAAACGTATACTGATTTATCCTATATCCAATACTCCCTTTGTGTAACCTACCCCAAATAACACGGCTGACTAGTCATGTACCTTAACCAACGTAACCCGGCTAACTCCGACTTTGTGTACCCGCCCGGCCGGTACACCAACCCCCAATGGTACCAACCCGGCCGGTACACCGAACCCATCTGGTACCAGTGAGACTGGTACATTGTACCCGGCCGGCTCAGCCGGATAGCCACCCATCCGCGCCCCTCGGCCGCTGACGCTAGCAATTCCTTGGCAGCTTCTCATACGATCCGGGTGCCTGCTCCATCCACTAGAACAATCATCTTCTTTCAGGCTCCCTTCACTCAATCCTTACAAACAATCCAACGCCTCGGCCATCCGCCATCCGCGCCTCGGCCGTCAAACATCCGTGGTCCTCCCGTCTGCTCAGCCCGCCTGTCCGACTATCCACGCCCCTTGTCAGGTCCGCCGACTTGATTTCCAGCCGGGTGCCGTCCGGCCGCTTGCAGGTGCGCCTGGCAGCCCCAGATTGCATCTTATTACTGACCGGTCTGGGCATCCGGCTAAGGGTGACATTTCAGCCAATCCGGTGCGGGCATCCATCATCATTAGTCCGTTAACTTCTGGAGCACTTCACCACAGCCGCCCCTGAGCCTTGTCGCAGCCGCACAACGGTTGAGGCACGCGCTCATCACATCTTCCACACTTTGATTTTCACCGCCTCTATGCCTGAACGTGACAACGCCTCCATTACTCCTATGCCGGGTCACTCCCCGGCCAATACTCAGCCATCGGCCGTAGGACCGGATGCCCATCCGGCCGGCCCAGAGCATCGCCCAGGGAAGCCCGACATGGCTGCTCTGCAAGCTCAAGTCGCTGCGCTAACCACTCACGTAGCCAGCCTAGAGCAAGCCAACACCGAGTTGGCTGCGACCGCCCGGCTGGCTAGCCAGCAAGCGGATGAATCCCGGGTCCGGGAGGTTCTGGCTACTTTTCAATCTCGCGATCGAATTGGCCGACTGGAAAGTGAGAACGCTGACGTTCTCCAAGCGAGAGATCGCCTCCAAAAACAGTCGGACTCACAGCGTGTCCTAAACCATAAGGCCGTAGTTGCCTTGAAGATCCAGAGTAAGTGCCTTTCGCCTGTTCCGGTTCGTCTCCCCACTCACTCACTCCGTGTATGCTCTCAGACCAAAACGTCATGAACCTCCGCGTCTTGATGATCGAGTCTTTTCAGACCGCGCGTGTGTTGACGGCGCGCTACGACAGCTATATTAAACTCTCCAAACGATTGGAGAGTTCGCAGTTGAAACTGGGCAATTTGGAGTTTCGCCGGATCCGGCTTGCCAAAAAGTTGACAAAGTATCAGAAGGCGCTATACCAGTCGGCCGATGCATCGCCCGACCTTCAACGCCGAATCCGGGAGCTTGAGGCCGCGTACGCTGAAACCCAATCGGGTGTGAGTGAAGCCCGGGAGGTGTTTACCCAGCTTTGCGGAGGAGCGTGCGAACTGCCTGTCCTCTCTCAAGGAAGATCGGGCTCGGCTAGCCACTTCGGCGTCCCGGGTGAGAGGTCTAATGAAGGGCCCTGCCCCCATCCGGGAGGCTATTAGGCATCTCCTTGACTTAGCTTGTCCGCAAGACCCTGGTCAAACCGCTTCCGCCACGCCCCTTCTCCCGTCAGCCGCTGGTTCCACCACGGCCGTCCAGAAATCTAGCGCGGGAGCGTCTGCCCCCGGATCGGCGACCAGTGATACGGGAAAAGTTTCTCGCCTACGGATTTGGAATACTTCTCAAGACCCTAACCCGCCG
>MIQA02004978.1:0-40734 GCA_001887855.2 Sclerospora graminicola | reverse complement strand
ATCCACCTCGACCTGGACACACCTGGCCGCCGACTTCGATTCTCTTTAGCGGCCAAGCATCCACCTTCGGCGTCCCATCCGGCTTCTACCAGGGCATAGCCTTCCTCAGGGCCCTTCATACGCACATCCTTCAGCCGATCCGCCCCTTGGCCACTTATATCCACCATCGACGGCCATCCAGCTCCACCTGATCCGACCGGCCAACTTCTGGCTGACCTGGTTCCGAGTCTCCCGATCACCCTCGTCTGGCTTGATTCCATGCCTTGCACCGATCTGTCGCTTGTGAGTACACCAGGCAGCTGCCATCCTGCATCCGCGCTCTTGGTCAGCAATTTCTGTCAATCAGAAGGCAGCCTCGGCCAAGTGTATTTCACACCTTGCCGTTACTTTATTCCAATGTCGCTTCACCACAAAAGCGTCAGGCCAAGATTGTATTGGATATACAAAGATTTTCAGGAGATCCCCTGGTTAAACGCTTCAATCAAATTCTACGCGGAGCTCACCACCAAAATCGTTCTTAAAGGCACTCTACGCAAGAAAGGCGATTCAAGTAATGCCCTTGACTATCGACCTATCCCTCTTTTGCAAACAAGTTACAAGATTTTTGCGATGATGCTAGCGATTTCATTACAAACTTTCCTCGGGTCACTAGTAGGAGATACACAACAAGATTTCGTTACGGGGGTCGGATGGATAAAGCGGTGACGATCATGATGGCCATGTTAGTCAACAAGGTGGAGCAGAATGTGGGCAAGCGGGAGCATATTATATTCATAGATTTCTCTAAGGCATATGATTCGCTTGACTGGGACTACATTTACGTCACCTAATTATTTTTGGGGTTTTTCGATCATTTATACAATTGTGGTACATTTATACAATTGTGGTACAACTGCTGAATTTTTAGTAAACAAAGAAAGATCAAGACCGGTGTGTGTCACCTCCGACATACGACAAGAATGTCATCTACCACCTCTCCTGTTCATCGTAGCAGTAGAACCGTTGGCGCTAGAAATTACACAGGCACGTGGCATACAAGGTATCAATCCGGTAACGGATGATGGCGGTTCGCACCATAAATTTTCTGCTTTTGTTGACGGGCATACAAGGTATCAATTTCGCACCACAAATTTTCTGCTTTTGTTGATGATACGACTATTTTTTCAACCAGACAGAACAAATACAACCAGTTTTAGAAATTGTATGGAGCTTTGGGCGGCTATCGGGTCTGAAAGTTTAGCCAAGTAAGAGTAACTTCTTATTTCTTGACCCAGAGGTGCGTCTAACAGAATGGTATAGAATACCTGTAGTCTCGGTCGGCTTAACAGTACGGTACTTGGGCTATGAGATAGGACATGGAAATATTGAGCAGAAGAATTGGGCGCTTAGAATCCGAAATATTCAGAGGAGGATGGCTACAGCATCTCAGGGTGGTATCTCCATGATTGATCGGGTCACATTGGTTAATGCGATTGTTGTCCCTGCGATTCTGTTTACAGCGAAGGTGTTGGAACCCCCACTAGATGTAACGAGGAGGCTGACACAGATGCAAAAGAGCTTTATTGGGACCAAGACTATCAAGATAGTACGCACGTGCGGCATAAGATGCCCCCACCTTAATTTATACACCCAAACAGGCAGGGGGAGTTGGGTTACTAGCCCTACCAATTGCGATAAGAGTTCAACGGATGATAGATGCACTTAAGTGGTTGTCAGCAAGCGCGGACATATATCAATCAGCATGATTGGAGTGGGAAGGTATGGCTAGTCAGTCAAAGCTGATTTTGATAACGCCGACAACCGGACACAAGGAGAGCACATTGAGTTATACGGCATTTGATCGGAAGCCGGACTCACTTGCGATAGAAATGGGACAATGGTTGGTTGGGACAGGGACTCAACCAAACTCGACAACTAGAGAACTATGTTCTGGCACATCTTCCGCCCTTGATAAGACATATTAACAAGTGCGACCACAATTCAACAAGAGAAATGCGACCCGGACAATCACTCAACGTCAAAGTAGACGTCACAAATATCCCCCATCACGGATTAATGACTCCACAGATGGAAGCATTCTGGGGAACATTTCAGTGGGCCGGTTACCCGTGGATAAGAGATGAGCGTGTGGGTGTACCTTGAACGCTAGAAAATTTGATAGGATTCCAGAAGTGGTCATTTTTGCTTTACGAATCTAAAAAAATTCTGATGATGTTTATTCATGACAGGTACCAAATCATGCAAACACCATCTCATACATTTGTCAAATTGAGACGATGGTTATGCGCTATTATTCTAGCTTCTCCAAATTGGAAGACTTCCACCAATAAAACGTTTTAGATGTCCAAAGATATTAGAAGATCTCACATGGAAGACTGTTGGTAAAGGACCCATTGAGGGACGGCATTCGAAGGGGTCTTATAATGGCCAAATTCGCCAAACCGAAGTTGGAATGTATTGGAGAGTGTTATCGCCAGCGCATCAGGAAGTAGACAAGTGGATAATGGATCAAAATAAGTTTGTGGTATGTTACCCTCACCCGGAGTTACACAGGTACCCATGATTGTTGGATGAGGAAATACGATCCATGGAGAATCCCAGCATCAATAAGGCGGCATTGCGAGAAACTGTATTGCCGAGCAATTGCCATAGCACCCCCTATCATTGTTCAGAAATGGTCAGAGAAACGGGTATCCGATCCGTGGTGGAAATTAATACAGGTGCAATGTCCATGCTTCCATACCTCCCAAAGAAGGTATGCAAGCATGGACACACTTTATATGATTACCAAATATGGCTTTATTTCGGATGGCTACGATGAAACTCAATACGTTCTATAGAAAAGATAATATCACTCAGCCACTGCGTGCAGTTGTACTTTGCAATGAGTCCAAATGAAGTTGATATGCTCCCACTGGGATTTTCTCCGCCATTCGTGAACCGTCTTATTGCATAATTGCCACATCCAAACGTGCGCAATTCCACATAATCCACACCATTAATCGTCTCATTTGGTCTTGGTACGTATGTAATTCCATACTATTCTTTTTCATCATCGACTTAGTCATTTTTTCGGATATATCAAGAGAGCGTCTTGAGACGATCGCTGCTTGATACGTGATTAAGTCTTAGTGCTGTATTGTTTCCCCATGCCACTGCTGAATCATTCGCTTCCAGAATAGTTGTGACCTTCGACAACACTACACTATGTGTGCTACATCGGTTCGACTACTCCAACAGTCATCATCTAGAATACACGACAGAATACGAAAGTAAGACACCCATGATGGAATGCGGCTTCTCTTATGTCTTCAGTACTTCTTCGATATCACCCCAGCACCGCAGTCACAAATGGCGTCATGACAACAGAATCCCTCCTACGGCACTCATGACGGTCTAACTGAGCCTGAGTTATCGTTTTTATAGTAGCTTAATAGTTAAGACCAGGAATAGGAAAAATTTAATTATAATTGATTGCCCCTTGAAAAATGTAACAATTAATAATTGCAATTAGTAAAACGATGCAATTTACGATTGCAATTGCTGCTTCATGACCAATCAATCATTGAAATTGGACCAATGATTGCCCAATTATTTGAAAGTGGTTCTCGAAGCCGACCCAACCACGGGAGTCAATAATTGGAAGCTTAAGTTCTTGACGTAAGGTTCGGTACTCATAAGTCCGCCTGCGATCGTACCGTACCCTCATACCGTAAGACATCTCTCAAAGAGCAGTCAGTGGGGTCAGATCAAAGGTTAGGTAAAGGGGTCATTCTCTGGTGAGGCACGGTGTCAGTTAGAACAAACAATACAAAAGATCTAAAAAGTCTAACTCCTACAACGAGGTCTCGAAGTAGTCCTCGATTCTTGTATCAGTCGCCTGCTGTTCAGTTTCTTCCTCATCATCCTCGTCACCTGCGTTCATTGCCTTAGCAACTGTCACGGCGTTCCACAAGTGACGATTGAACTTTAGGAAAAGAAGTGCTTCAAACACAACTGGAGAAAGACGATTGCGGACATCTGTCAAGATATTCTTAGCGTGACTGAAGAGTCTCTCGACCGCAGCGGAAGATGAGGGTATGAAGCGCAGATCAATGAAGTCCACATCGGCTGAAGATTGGTCCATACGGTTCC
The DNA here is from genome assembly GCA_001887855.2 of Sclerospora graminicola. Taxonomy (NCBI): domain Eukaryota; phylum Oomycota; class Peronosporomycetes; order Peronosporales; family Peronosporaceae; genus Sclerospora; species Sclerospora graminicola. The sequence goes on along the minus strand of MIQA02004978.1, from coordinate 36,600 downwards.
TTGCTTCAATTCTATCAACATAAGTCAACTTTTTCTTCTTCTTGGGTCGCAAATCAGCAGGAGTCGTGTTGTTGATAACCTTGAGCGATTCCAAAGTAGCCATTTCTTCCTCTGCCAGCTCTGACTTCCTGTTGGTCATCACTTTGACGACGCCGGACTCAAAGGTCCGGTTGTTCACAATATCTGCGTCGGCTGGTAGATACTGCGTTAACGATGGATAATCCACCAATACACCATCAAATATCTGCCTCGCCTCCGCAACATTGGTTCCTTTAACTTGAAGACGTTCGGAAACACCTCGCAAATCTGCGAGCATTGTCACCAATCTTCTCAACTTCGCAACTTGCTCCGTACTTGGCATCAAACCTCGAACTTCACTGACTGCTGCAATTCCCACCTCAATCTTCAAGAAGCGATCCACCTTCTCGTATGTTGACGACCATCGCGTCTCATTTTTCTTCACCTCGCAGAATTTTTGATAGTGCAAAGCTTCATCATCACATTTCCCACTGCTGCTATTGCGTTTGTCATATCTTCATCTTCCTGCAGGTAGCTTTTTATTTCAAGGATGAGTTTGTGATTCGCACAGCCGATGAACGGGATACCCATCGTGTTGGAAATAGACTTGTTAGTCGAGCAATTATAACCAATGAGAGCTACGACGGACGAACTTGTACGGTTGTAGAACGTCAAAACGTGTTCAAGAAGGTCGATATGGTCGTCAGCTTTGTATTGGCGCTCATCATTCGGAGGTGATATTCCCAGCAACGTTTCAGTGTAGACGCCATCTTTCAAGTAAGTGGCAAATATGGCAATAAAATGCGTCGAACCGGATGTCCATCCATCAAACATGATGCCAAAATGTGGTGGCAGCTCATCGACTATAGCTGACTCAACCATGGGGACGATACGTAGGATGTAGTTATGAGCACTCCTTGAGCTAATCGGCGACAACCCACATGCGATACCTCTTGTTAGTCGGCTATCAAGTTCAATCAATGATTGATTACGAACGACAACCCACTCAAGCCATTTGTACACATCTCTGCTTCGCTTGGAGGTGCACTCCAACAGGGGACTTCGAAGGATAGTTCCATCAAGAGACGTCGACAAACTTTTGCGAAAGTCGTGAAACTTTTTCACGAAGTCTTCTCCAATACACTTTCTCAAGTAATTTTTCAGGTTCGTGTACCCCGTACCTCGCCTTTGTACTATGGATTTGCCACACGATTCATTCTTACACATAAAAATGCCGCCTTCAGGGTCCTTGTAGTAGAATTTCACAAGGTCCTTGAGCTCCGCAACGCTCGCGCCTGTCATTCTTCTGAAATTGATTGGCGGTCAACTGTGCGATAAAAAAAACAATAATCCATAACAATTAATAATTTATAATATTTTGCAATCAGTCATTGCAATTGGCATTTGTGATCCAATCAATGATTGCAATTGGCTTACGTGTAGGCTAACAGAAAGAGTTAATATTTTTGATGCATTAGCCCATTAGCGATGGCTATCTGATTAGTTACTTTTACCCAATACTTTTTTTGCGGCAGATCAGGGGTGTGCGGTATCACGTTTCGGCACCGGTACTATAGTAGCGAATCAGGTACCAAAATTTGTTCATACTGATAGTATAGTTTCCTACCGATACCTTAAATTACTACGTCGGTACGGTTTACTACCGAGATTAACACGGCCGGTATTGGTATAACAAAATTAGTACCGAAATTGCATTTTGCCGGTATCACATACCGGTACTTGCTTCAACATTAGACTGCATACCGGTTATTAGTACCGGTAGTTTGTAATTGGATAGACCTTTTATCCATGGCAGTGGTCACAAGTATGTCAGAAGAGGGTCGCATGCCACCGTGGAGAACTATTGCCGTTGTAAGACGACGGACGGATGGTGAGGGAGCATTTGCGCTTTAGTCATTAATATAGTTATCAAATGTCACCATAACTTGTTGTTTATTTTTTTTAACTTCTTCTCTCCAAGATAAAAGACTGCTTTCATTCACGAAGAAAATGCTACATTATAAAAACTAACTACCACAATGTTCTCCTACTCCTTCTTTGGGGTCTAGTCATATCGTTAACATTTTTTGCATAAGTTTGGTCATATTTGCTCATGAAAATGTCTCCCCATATATAATTGCTTTTAAAAAAATGTATGATAACTATATTCAATATTTGTAATAGTATCTAATTGATTTATAAAATTTGTTAAAAAAGGTTTTACATCAATAAATATTTTAAAAAATTTTGCACTAAAGAATAAAGTATTTACTTCTTGATTAAAAAAAGAACTATTATTAAATGACATAATGATAGTGGTGGTGGTGCTGACACTTCTTTGCTCGACATACTCGATACTAAGCAGATAGAGATACTATTTACTTATCATTACCATCAGTGATTGTCCACCTCCTTTTCTTTTGCTTGAATGTTAAACGATGCAGTAACCAGGCTACATAGATGGGGAGTGTAAAAAACATTAATATCATTATCAACTCTGACTTTGTTTTCAGTATGTTTCAACGTCAATACTAGAGATACCGAGACAAAATATTGTCTCTTGATACCGATTTGGTCGGTACTATTGTAATACCGAGATTAGTATGGACGGTAAATACTATCAATACCGAGTACCTAGATTGGCACTGACGGTGAATACTATCGATACTCCATACCATAATTTCAGACTTCGGTAGTGATAGATACCAACATTACTAAGGGCGGTATCGGTACGGTACTATTCATACCTACTTTGAAGTTCCCGGTATCGGTATCGGTAGTGTTTAGTCAGTACGGCGGTACTACCGGTGGTACTACCGGTACTAACCACTACCGGTACCAATACCGCACACCCCTGCGGCAGATTATAAATAGGAGAAAAGTTATGACTACAACAGTGTACAGAAATTAACGTAACACTAAGGCCGTTATCTTAGGCGAATCTTGGGCTGTGTCGGTTGGCAAGAGTCGGTCATTTGAGTTTTTCATCCATCCTTTAGATGTTCCAGACACCAGAGAGTACTGGAAGCAGCTACACGTCGACAATCTATGGATACATTCGTGATCAGGAGTACGAGGAAGCAGTACGGATCCTTCAGATTGAGTTAGAAAGTCATCCACACAGTCGTGCAGCTCTATCGTTACTGGGCTATTGCTACTACCATCTCCAGCTCTTCCACGAGGCAGTTGGAATGTATCAACAACTTTGTACCACTTACCCCGACGTGAATGAGTATCAACTTTATCTCGCACAGTCTTTATACAAGTCGGGGCAATACGAGGCAGCGTCGAGACGAGCTAGCCAGCTGGAGAGTGAACAATTTGCGCAACGCGTGCGTTTACTCACAGCCGCATCATACTACGAGCAGAATGACATGAAGGCTACGCGATCGGTCCTAGAAGAGTGTTTGCCCGATGATCCCAATACAATGGTGTTTGACGGAGCCATCGAGTACAAGGAAGGTCACTTTGAGGCTGCCCGTTTGAAATTTGCTGATGCGCTCAGTATCTTAGGCTATCAGCCAGATCTATCGTACAACATTGCACTGTGTTTTTTCAAGATGAAACAGTATGGCAATGCCATGAGGCAGATCGCCGAGATCATTGAGAAAGGCGTGCGAGACCATCCCGAGTTAAGCGTTGGGAGCAAAAGTGAACAAAATGTCGATGTCACGTCGGTACGCAATTCGACGGTACTACGGGAGACTGCTTTGATTGAAGCCTTCAACTTGAAAGCAGCGATCGAGTATGAAATGAAAAACTCCAAAGGCGCTCGCGAAGCGCTGCTGGACATGCCACCTCGACAAGAAGAGGAGCTTGATCCTGTCTCGCTTCATAACTTTGGGTTAATGAATATGGATGTCGATCCCAATGGCGGGTTCAAGAAACTCAACTTTTTACTACAAAATCCACCTTTTCCCGTCGAAACGTTTTCCAACTTGCTCATCTTGTACACTAAACATGAATTCCACGACCTGATGGCCGACGTGCTCGCGGAAAATGCGCACTTGACGTTCCAACTCTTGTCCAAGAACTTTTACGAGTTCATGGATGCGACAGTGACCGTGCAAACGTCACCAGAAGATGCGTATCGAAAGTATGACGAGCTCGCTACGAAACATGTCGAAGGACTTCGTAAACTCACGAAAAAGATCCAAGATGCTCGTCTTGCGCAGTCCAATGAGGATATCAAAACATCCTTAAAAGCCTACGACGATGCCTTGGAAGAGTTTATGCCCGTGTTGATGGCACAAGCCAATATCTATTGGGAACGTAGTAATTATACCCAAGTGGAAAAGATTTTTCGTCAAACGGCCGAATTCTGTTCCGAGCACGAGGCGTGGAAACTAAATGTGGCCCACGTATTTTTTCTCCAAGGCAATAAATACGAGCAAGCGATTCAATACTATGAACCGTTTGTAAAGAAACATCACGACAACTTGCTCGATGTCCAAGCGATTATTCTGGCGAATCTCTGTGTGTGCTACGTCATGAATACAGACAATGAAAAAGCAGAGGAACTCCTTCGATCGATTGAGCGAGAGGAGGAGGAAGAGGCAAGCCGCGATCCAGAGAAACGGCTCTTTCACCTTTGCATTGTCAATCTGGTGATTGGAACACTCTATTGCTCCAAGAACAATTATGATTTTGGGATCTGTCGCGTCATGAAGAGTATGGAACCGTACCACCGGAAGCTTGGACCCGATACTTGGTACTATGCAAAGCGGTGTTTTCTTGGACTCGCGCTCACTCTAGCGAAAAATATGACAACGATTCGGGATTCGACTATGGAGGATATTCTCGAGTTTTTCAATTGCGCAGATCAACATGGTAAAAATATCTTTACATCAAGTGCAGACGATCACAAACACAAGGTTAGACTCGAACCTAACGCGACACAGCATACCATCAGCTATGAGGTGCGTCGTGTGCGTGTGTGTTAGACCTAAAGTTGGTATCAAAATGCAGTAACAACTTTTTTTTTTGATGTCTTGGAATATCCAGGCTCGAGTCCTAAAGCGTATCTTTTTGAAGTTGCGCTCTTGAAGGCTCAGGAAGAACGAGGTGGTTACTTGTAGGCAGGTTCAAACCATCGAAATTCCTGGTCCCAATGATGATGTTCAGAGCTATGACGGGTCGGACAAAGGCAACTTTCCTTCGCACTTATACATTTACTCTGTCTAGACCCAACTCATCATTTTGTACGGACAAAACAACGATAAAAACGAAGGGTGTAATGTTTAGTGATTCGTAGCATCTCTTCGGGAAACTTGTGTCACCATTTTTGCCCGTTCAAAGTGAAAAGGGTTTTATTCAAAGTGGATGAAAGATAACAATAAGCAGAAATGCTTTTGCATACGAAAGTATTATACAAGTAACTTAATAAATTACGTTGTTTGAAGCCCCTTCAGTATACCACTTCCAAACTTACATCAGGGGATTTTTCTACCAAAAGTTAACGGGAAATTTATACCAAAAGTTAAAAAAATAGTAGTAAAACGTAGTCTAATTAGTGTTAACTATTAGCTACTATGAACTTATGAAATCTAGAATGTAATCGAGGCTCAGGTATCATGGTGGTGTTTCTGTCAGGCGTCAGATACACTCTATCCTGTTGTCGTCTCTGGAAGTCTTGATCCGGTGCTGGAGTTACGTCGAAAAAGCACTTTACACTGATTTTCAGTCTTCACGCGTTTCGGACAATTTGGATTCGCAGTCCGCAACTGCCTCCTACACTGCCCCCAAAGGAATTCTAATTCTTGACTTGGAACACAGCTTGATTCCGCAGTTGCCACACCCACGCTGTCGCAATCCCGCAGACACCTTTCCAGAGCCGGTCAAAAACTTCACGATAGGTATCATTTATACCACCCATGCTTCTTCATCATTGCCTGTTTAATATTGTCACCAATCGGTGGCGCTCTTCTTGTAACTATTGCCGCTTGGAACTGATCTAACGTTGGTTCCGTTATGGCTACGCCTTTCCAGTGTTGTAAGAATCTCCGCGAAAAAGCTTGTGCCCGCTCACACTCCCATAGTATATGATAAACCCCAGTACGCTCACTTGTACAGCGCTCGTCGATCACGCATCTGTGTTCCCCGTTCTCACGCAAGTAGAAAGTATTCAATTGCATGGTCACAACCCGAAACTGTTCCCACACTTGGTAATTAGTTAACATACTGTCATGCTCCCATACCTGCGACGGTTCCACGCCTCACATCTTGGCCCACCGCATATTCGTACCACATTTCCGTTTCCACTTATCTAATAGACATGTCAACTGTGGGGCGACTCCATGATAGTACATCTGCCTGAAAGACCTACGGAATTTCGGCCAGATCTTCCAGAGGAGTGTCTTATCTTCTGCTGGCCAGCCTATGAGATGTAAATCTGGGCGGGGATGAAAGACAATCATCTTTTCTTGCATTTTCTGTTCAGCTTGTTTGTCGGCCAAAGGGCAACTTGAAATCTTCCATAAAATTCCATCGATTGTTGACGTACTCTCACTCTCTCCTGCTTGGTTCGTTCATGTCCAATGATGTGTCCTGAGGATTCAAGTTTCCAGGTAAACATCTCTAATGAAGTTGGCCCAGTGCACATACTAATCGGGGGATTTCCCCCAATGTAGTGTCCCACAGCTACCCTGGGAGAAGCTAAGATCACTGCACACATCCATCTACCTATTTTCGCCCTTGTATGTGATTTGCTATCAACACCTTGAACCTGCCACATATAAGTAGTAGCCGTTAGTCTCAATATCCGCAAATTTCGAATGGTTAGTAGTGGGATCCGGTCATATTTCCGCGCATCCAATTCCATTGCCCGTTCCTCTCGTATCCATGGATTCAACGCCCAACAGTAAGTCCCCCAGAATGGGACCATATGGCTCGGCATTATCTCAGGACATGAGTAGGCATGTATATTCAGCGTAATGATAAACTGTTCCCCTGGTACAAGGCGCGCTCTTCTCGAACCTATCTTGGTTTCCATTGCTAGGACCGCTTGGGGTAGCATAGAAGCTGTATACATTTCTAGCTGCTCACCGTCATGTCGTTTTGGTCCTATCCATTCCATGACCTCTCGTTTTAAACTCCGTGTCGTTCCTGGCTCCACAGGACGTTCCGCTTGACAGACTTTGTACCTTTTAACTGGTGTAAGGATTTTCTCCGCCGTCTCAACTGGCCTGATCCACACTAGGTCCAACCAAGCTTGATGATAAAAGTCCTGCGCCGAGATCAACCACTGACAAGCTAGCTTCAACTGCTGAACCTTCAAAGCAACAGGTATCGAGATGAGTCCGACCCCACCAACTGCATGCGGAGTAAAAAGTAAAGTGGGAGAAATGCTATGTCTTCCTCTCTCGCTCGTCGTTCGTTTGCACCATAGAAATGCCTTCTGAATGTTGACAAGAAGACGGCGGCCCCGCGATTTCCACCCCGCTAGAAGGCGAGTCATCGTCAACCAGGGTGACTCAACAGGTTTATCTTTGTCAACTTGCAGAGCTGGAAATATATCAAGAGATGGTCAAAACGGGCAGATGAGACCCCAAGCCAGCTTGTAGACCCGCTTAACGAAGGCCGTCAAAAAAATTGGGCAGAGGACTTACCGAATCGGGACATAGGTGAAAGGGATTAAAAGTCTTGTGTCGGGTGAGATCGTGCCCCAACTGTTGTGCGGCTACGACAATACTCAGGGGCGGCTGTGGTAAAGCGACTTTGGAATAAATTAACGGCCAGGTATGAAATGCACTTGTTCGAGGCTGCCTTCTGATTGGCAGAAATGCTCGGATGCAGGATGGCAGCTGTCAGTTGTACTCACAAGTGACAGATCGGTGCAAGGCATGGAATCAAGCCAGATGAGAGTGATCGGGGTCTCTGAGCCGGGTCAGCCAGAAGTTGACCGGCCGGATCAGGTGGAGCTGGATGGCCGTCGATGGTGGGTATAAGAGGCCAAGGGGCGGATCGGCTGAAGGATGTGCGTATGAAGGGCCCTGAGGAATGCTATGCCCTGGTAGAAGCCGGATGGGACGCCGAAGGTGGATGCTTGGCCGCTAAATGAGAATCGAAGTCGGCGGCCAGGTGTGTCCAGCTCGAGGTGGATGGCTATCCAGGTCGAGTCGGATTTTTGGAGTACGATACACAAAGGGGTATACAGGTTGAGCTGGATATTTGGTCTACGGTACACAAAAGGCATCCAGGTTGGCTATTTCAGGTTAAACATGTAACTATCCAGCCACGCTATTTTGGGTAGGTTACACAAAAGGTTGTACCGTAATAGACATGTTATAGATAACACAAATGTGCAGTAGAAACCACCTCAATAAGAGACTGTACTTAAGACAAGTTCACTTTCATAACCTCTCAACACAGATAATGAGTAGTATTGTAATTTTCAAACGACAAAATTTAATAGGGAATATTCCAAAAGCTATTTAAATGCACGGTCATAATTGATCTTCTCTCTAAAACGATAACCCGTACTTTATTGGGTGAACTCAAAAATGACCCAAATATAGGGATGCTACTTGTAGCAAGTTTGATATTTGTGACCTGTCCATTACGGTATTGGATCTAGGGATAAAACTCAGTATACGTTTGGCTTTCTAAGACGCAAGTCGTTTTCATTGGTTCACAGCGGAGGGGCTAATAAGTCCCCTCTTGCTTCTTTGGTTTGCCCGGGGAAGGTTAAAAGAAACCACGAATTCCCTACCGGGATCGTCGGGTGACCTGATACTCAATTAAGTCGCCCGTGTTTTGAACACGGTTTATCTCTATTGGAAAGTGTGGTAACGTTTTGGCCTACTGTGGAAGATTGGGGAGTGTTATTTTGCATTCCCTATTACACACAAGATTGGATTTACCCCCTTTATTATCTTTGGTTTAGCCGCCCGAACGATTATTCTCGGTCCAGCCGTTGCGGTATACAAACTTCAAGTATAACGTCAATCCTGCTCCCCGGTGAAGATTTCCGCCCAGGAGCAACCCTAGGCCTAACCCTCGTCCCTCTATTCGACGGACTATTTAACTTTTCGCCCTAGAGTCCACCAAGAGAGCGTAACCGCTAGTGCTGACGGGTACACAAGGTGAGCTTTAGGAACATGGATCATCCAAGTCGTCACGACCAAGGTGATGGGATTGACCGATCCAGTCGGCTGGTCGGATCAAAACCTGGATGGACGGAGTACCCTCTCCGAAAGTCAGTCATCTGGGCCCCCTGTGGGTGTTCGCATCTCAGAAGGAATTTCTGAGAGCGACTACACCACATTTTACACCTGTAGAAACCGTTGATCGCTGCTAAAACTTCCTTACCCATAATCTCTGCCATAAGTGCCTTGTTGTCCTGCGGTGTGCTTTCGATAAGTAGGAATATCCATAAAACCGCCTAGTTCACCTGACATGCTGTTCTTGTTAACATCTGAATGTTTCTTACCCAGGATTAGATTCCACGTTAATGCAAAGCCATCCGGAATGGATGTACAATCGTCAAATGTGAGACTATACGCAGAAATTATTTGTGAGACCGTTTGATCCCTTTCCCAGATTGCTGCTCTACGAAATAGTCACCAGATCTCTTGTACCGATCTATGCAATTTTTGCCCCGTCTGACCTTATGTTTTTGTAGTAAGTCCACATGTACTGAGTGTAACAGTTGCTTTATGGTACGTGCATTGTCTCTAATCTGGCCACGCAGTTGTCTCACTCGTCGCCTACGTCTTCGTCCAGCTTTAGGGGCTGCTTGAAATATTGCGTCTTGGCACTCCGCAATCCACTGATCTCACGTTAATGAACCTTGTGTTAGGTGTTCCAATGTGCTTTACTATTGAGCAAGATATGATTGCGCTATATTAAGTACTTCCTCTGCCCAGGTCGAAAATGTGCAAATGGGGGTAGGACCAGATATTCTCGACCCCTGGTCTATTTTAGATGCGAATTTCACCATTGTATTGGTTAAATCGTGGTGGATCGAGCTGTATTTTTTTAAGCGGGAATTTGCAGCGTTTGCGACCAAGATCACATTCTAAGCAAGCATTGTTTTGTAACCTTGATTAAACGTTTCCTAAATCATCACTGACATAGCGATTTTATCCGAAAACGGGGTATTTGGAAAGGCCACGATCTCGTCTACGCGATTCTGCTATTGAAACCACGTTTTAAGGCCTTTTGTGAATACACGGCGGGTAAAAAGACACTGGGTTTTCAAGAGCTCCCTTCTGTTTTTGGCCAAAAGAAAGACATTTTAGGAATGATGGTTATTTATTTTATTCGTATGTACATATTCAACTGAGTTTATATTTACGAATTTTAATCACAGCGCTTTTCAAGTTGAGGCTAAAAATAGCTACCTTCGACAGCATCTCTGACGCATCTTCGTTACTTCAATCACTTTTTTCTCTTTAATTTTATGTCCATGACGTGACTTGCCTTCACTAGTAAATTCTTTGCTTGTAGCTTTTGCAGTACGAGATAGTTGTGTTTGACGAGCCGTTGGCTTGGATTAATGACACTATAGACTCGATAGTAATGAGCTTTCAACAGGGAAGATCATGTCTTTTTCCGAAGCAGATCGAGCCGAATTAGCTGCATGAAGACATACCGCTGACTCTTTTGTTACTGGCAAAAGAGCACGACAAGGCCAAACTTTGAGCTTTTAGTGCCTTGCACTCTCGCTTCACGTCGTATTTTTTGGATGCAAATGTCAAGAAATTAAATTGCGTCTGCGAGTGGGTGAGTCAAAACGGCCCATGGGATCTTCGAGATCACAACGCTATCGTGGGAAGTGTAAATGGTGTCGTGATACTGTCATGTTTAGGCAAAACGTTGGCTCCACATTTGACTCAAAAAAGCCCTCGGTGTAAAAAGTTGCAGCCATTAGGATCCATGGAGGCAAAGGTATAGGTTAAGCCGTCCGATATTGTAGTGGAGAAGGAAATGAAAAGGTCAGATGCGCCAAAGACACTACAGGTACATCAAAGGATAAAAGTGCGACACTCCAGCGTTCAGTGTGATGAGGATATCATTTTTGCAGATGCAACAAAATCATTGCCTGCATTAACCTCACAATTTATGAAGAACTGTAATGACAGTCAGGTGATACTAGTAGACAACGCGATCAAGACCGTGGATGCGTATGTGGCCGGACGACTTCTCAACGACAATAGTAGCGATCGTGTTGCAACATCACATAAGACTCATGAATGTAGTTCTCGACTTGACTGTACTCGAAGAATTGATATTAATAGCTACGTGTTATTCCCACAAGAGTTACCACCACCGCTATTTTTTTACAAGGAAGTTAAACGCGCAAAGTCTTAGTGTGACATCTGCCTGCAATGTGTTCCCATAACGCTAATCAAGGACGCGGCAGCATTTAAACGGTTTGAAAAGTAGCTGCAATAACACGATCAGCTTTAGTACAGATTAAAATTGTAAAAGGTGTACGATCTCTCATACCATATCTTATTGGTAAGAGCTTTTGTAGCGCTATTGATGGTAACTGCCATGTGCGAGTTCTAAAGCTCCTTTTGCACACGCAACTGTCAATTGGGATAGTAGCCTGACTTGTGCAAGTATGTCGGCGGTAATTTAATGGTACTCTTTTGTTCCAAGACCTACAACAATCGGTTAAAGTGAATCGCTTTAACTAGTAAGTTTCGAGATGACATACCTGGTTCCATAACGTTTCAAAGTCGTTTTGTACGGTTATAGGTCCATAGAGAAGACACCATTTACCATCAACGAGAACAAAATAGTAGCGCTCGTTTTCGCCGTGCTCGTACCAGCCTTCTTCGCCTTGCGCAGTGCCTTCACATGCGTTAAGAATACCACTCGAATTCTTGCTACCAAACTGCTTCTTTCCTCCACCCAAGAGTGATCGCATTTTCTCACCAATTTGCTTGCCAAAGCCCGAAATGTTTCCTTTATGTTTAGTTAAAGACGAAGTGTCGGAACTTGTGACAAAGGCAGTTTGCAGTAGTTGCCAGCAGAGTTGAAGCCATAGCTAGCAAAAGCGGTCATGTTTCTCCAAGGAATGAATGTACACCTTAGATACAGCGGTAGAAAAAAAAAGTTTAGACATTTATTTCGACTAAAACGGTTAGACACACACCCCCCCCAACGCCTTGCCTTCTGCTGTGGTCCAGCTATTTAAAGAAATTCATTGTGCAATGCTGCAACTCCGGCACGCGCAGAGAAAAATAGTGCGCCTGCACTTGGTTGCCTCTGAACAACTGGCCATGCAGCGCAATCTTTTGCCGCCATGTTCAACATCCTTTACGCCTTCCACGTCATCTTCAGCAAACAAAGTTGCTTTTACTGGCTCGAATATTTCTGTACAAACAATGGGGTTATCTCGTACTATCTTGTCTTGGTTGGTAGCAAGGTTAATCAGCATCGCTGTTCAACTAGCTTTGCCCACTTCAAGGGGCTGACCAGCTAGTTCAAACCCGTTCATGTGCTGGATCGAACTCATGGCACAACTTTCCTTCACAAACTCCATAAACCCATATTCGCGGTGCTTCCATGTCGCAAAATCCATTTAGAAATTTATCGGGTGCTTTTTGGTGAAATCACATGCCATTTTACCACCCAGCTTCCATGGGTGATACGGCAACCATGACACACGCTCGAATTGTCCAAAACGGAGAAAATATACTCTTTTGGGTAGCATGCACAGTTATCCCGTCAAAACACCAACCCAATCGACCTATTGTAGGATCAACAAACCTCTAAGTGCTGGCTATTCAGCTCTACACGAACATTAGCAATATAGACGCACTTGAACGGCACACTGTCAGGAAAAATAAATCAACGGCGATCTTCTTACAACCAGCTAACGACAACACTTACTTCTTTATCGCTTCCTGTCCGATCGAAAGTGAATCGTTTGGGTTTGTATTACCTCGATGTAGTCGACTGACCAACAATCCATGACAAAAAGCAACAATAGGCCTAAGTCGGGCAGCTACAGTAGATGAATTGAACATATTATCACGGAACCACTTACTTGCATATTTCGGTTGGCCAGCGGTGCACCGTTCAGCACTTGCACAGCACTCTCAGCAGCTTGAACGTCTTCGTATTTCTAAAAAGCAGATTCCCTTTGACCGCGAAGCACTGCGAAACACCACACGCAAAGAAAAATCGGCGAAAAAGCCACTAGTGTTGTTTCTACAATATGTGTAGCATCCTCCTTGCTACTTCTTACCTGGGTTCCAGTGAGAGGTCAATCGAGTGAATCACTTCAAACGACGCGAAAGCATTGTGGATATATTCTTCTTTGAGGTCGTAGTAGAGATTGCCAATATACAGGCGTCGCGCTAGATCATTTAGCGAGATTTTTGTACCCGGTAGATTCAGTGCCAGTAGACTCGCTTGAGTCAGGGCTCTTGCTCTTGCAGCCTGCGCATCTTATTGACCACCAGCGCCCTAAGCGTCAGCATAGACACGAGTATGAAACTGGGACAAAGCGTCAAATCCAGAAACACCAAACAAAAGGCATATTCTTCGCCGCTCGCAACGTCGTAGGTACAGTGCAGTACAATAGACACAATTACTTCATTCATAGTCACTTACAGTCAACGGATGACTGGCGGTTGCTGCTAATGCCTGCAGCTCTTCAGGTGCCGCCTTTCGTTGTCACCTAAAGCTTTCGGACTTGCATATGCCTTGGTTCTGAGTGACGAATCTTAGTGATCGACGTTGTTTTGACCCCAGCGGGAGTGACGCGAGCGTTTCAACTGCTCGTGGCTATCAACTTACAGAAGCGACTAGGTCTCCTCAAAGTGTTGTCGACTTTTTCTGCAAAACGTTTAAGATCCCAATGATAAAATTTATGGTAATGCCAAAGCAGCCGCCCAAAGGCAGGTACTTTGACGTGGTGTACGGGAGACCGATAATTACTGAATTTACTCCCGATCTGTTGAAAAAGACGTTCGCGCCGTACACGAGCTGAAGTCAAGCGACGTTTTTCACGCAATACCAAATTTCAAAAATTATGTAAAAACTGTAATGGTCGCGTTTGGCGCGAAAAGTTTCTACCGGTAGAATCCCGCGTTTTAATAATCTCGCGCCAAGAAATAGATGACCATCAAGTCTGCCACAATTGTCCAATCAGATGTTTACACCGACAGCCAAAAAACCATACTGCACATTTTCAATGAAGTACCTTGTACCCGTGAAAACGGTATATGGTGTGGTACTCTTTTTAATGCTGTTGGTATTCAATAAACCCGGATCTCGCAGACTAAGTAAAACTTGTTCGTTACCGGAGTATACTGGCGTTCCACCTACCTGTATTCCATCAACCTAAGATGAGAGCGATTGAGATACTCCATTTTACGCACATGCCTCGATTCAGTGAGTCTTCTGTCCACCATTTCCGATGACCTGGTCGGGCTGGTCCATGGGCCAGCCTCAAGACTCAAACTGCTCATCCTCTAAATCACAAAATTAGAATAGTAAGTAATCAGGCAGTAAGAAGTGACACTACGCTGAAGCTTGGAACGGAGGACTAGCTCCTGGTTAGCAGTCCGAAAAGGTTCAACGACGTCAACCAGCATGCGGAGATGATCCCGTTCATGTGTCCAGTTCACGACTTGAGTTTCGAGTTATTTTATCGCAAAAGTCAGGATCCGAAAACGAACTTCGAATAGCGGCCTCGTCTGCGCGACGGTTAGCAAGGTCGACGGCACGGATCACATCAACCTGGACTTGTTCCAGGCCAGCCTTTTGGGCGGTCAGGGCGTCCTCCCGAGTTTTTTCTTCCGCCACCTTGGGAGGGTCAGATTGCGTGGTGCCTGATGGAGTGCGTCAGTTGACCGGGCCACTACCGCACGGAGGCATGCTATCTCGCTCCGAGCGGTCTGATGATTACTCCTCTGGTTAAGTAGCTGAGGCGTTATATAATCCAGCAGCCGGCGGAGGATTGAGAAGTTTAGATGCAGAATCCTACAGTTATCCTGGCTGAGCAAAAATCAGCTTGCATGGAAGAGATGGACCGCACCAGGTTGTTTCGATCCGCATATACTTGATTGAAAAGGCGGAGAGCAGTGTTGACATTGGACTGGGGTACTACCAGATCAGGCACGAAGAGAAGGATGGAGCGTTTGTGATCTCCAGACGACAGATCGTCGCCGACATGGATGACTTGGCAGATATTGTCGGGGAAGGATAAGCAGGACTAGGTGATCAAAACGGGCAGTCAAACAAAGAGACGAATGTCCCGACGCGCGTGCGAGAAGCCATCTGGGATATTCTAGGCATGGTTTACCAGTGGAAGGCCAATCATCAAGTCGCGTATGGCGCCAACAAGTCGTCGTCCAGTCAGTCTGGTCTTGCCAATCTAACTCGACCTCGGCTAGCGGCTGGACCTTCTCCGTCCGGGGAACCATCCCGTATTAACACCACTTTTGCCAGGTCTAGGGTGTAAGACGCCTCGAAGGATCCTAAACTGCCGAAAACCCCAAGGCTCTCACTCCGGGGAGCAAAAAGGAGGCTGAACAAACGTCCAGCCAGTACCAACCTGCCCTCCTCCAACCCCAAACGTCGGAAACGGGGAAATAATTCCTCCAATCCCTTTAACAAACTCCTACGCCAGTGCAGGCTAATGTCAGATCCAGATTTTGATTCGGCTATCTATCCAGGGAAAGCCGCCGAGACCCCTTCAATCGCAATTCCAATAGCCAGATGTTGTAATCGGTGCAAATATGTACTGCAAGAGTTCTTACTCTCGGCCTACTTACACATGATATAATTCACTTGATCGAGTTGGCCACGATCCATGATATTTGTATCTTCAATTGTAGCAGATATAGAGCTTTAAAACTGCACGGAGTAGATCCCCCCAGTAGCATACCCGGCGATTAGGCATAACAACAACACAATACCAATTATGATATCAAAACGAGCGATGAGGGATTGGAATCTTTTTATTATTCTATAGGCGTGCACAATCGATCGTATCTCGACTTGACCGAGTTTTCTTGCTCCAGATGCACCTTCTCAAATATGATGCGCTTTTTGGGTATTGCATAGCAGCACTAGAATACGATCCCGTCTGCGTCCAATTTCATGAAAAAGATTGGCTAGCTGGTCGAGAAGCTCATTTTTGCATTTATTCCACTTTCTACGGAGTTGTCGTTCTCCTTGGACTATCCGCTGTCATTCAATTTCAATCCCTGCATTGCTCCTCATATACAGATCCAGTTCACTTACAATAGAAGAAACACAATGAGAATCGTCGCTGCTACCTATGCAAATCCCAGCGTTGTCATCATTAATGCATCAACTTTGGCGTCATGCTTTCATTTCTCCAATGTTGATATGATTGTATTAGAACGTTTCAGGTTTTGTAAGGAAGTTTGAAGAAACTTGGTCAGTGCTGCCGTCAACGGGTTGGTTACACTGCGGACATTTTCTCAGTATTGCGGGCAGCATCCTACACCTGCCGTTTCTCACGATTTTGTTCGATCATATGAAAAAGGTAGACAAACGTTGCTTCAATTAATATTTTTGACAACCCCTGGTGTATCGCCTTGTGGTACAGTTCATCATAGACGAGGTACAGGGGGTGTCATGATCCGACGTAGGGGGTGCGAATACCATTTCCCAGCACTTGACCTGGCTTACACCTCCCAGTATTCGAAACGTAAACTGAATCCTTCAAAAATAATCGGAAGATACAATTTCTAATCGTTTTCACCAAGAATTATACAAATACACAAAGGCATAAAAATGACAAGAATGGTCGCGAGAAAAATAACCGCCAATCTTTATGAAGAACACAGCTAGGACATGTCATTTTTTGATTGGTCCAAAGAGAATGCCCTTAACACCACTACCCTGCGCTCACTAGTAACGTCGTTGGTGTCGGCATCTTGCTCGACTCAACCGTGCCTACGCGAGAAAATGGACTCGCTGCTCGATGTGCGCGTCCAACAGCGACAATCATACCTTGCACTACCGCATTATGATGTACTGCCCCGACCACGTGCAGCAACTGCGTATGGTACCTCAAGATTGAGATGTGCGGATCCAACAACTTAGCCCCAATCTACGTGCATGGTGGGTACAGCAATTCCGATGAATCACCTCGTCGGAAGAAGATGGCTTGGTGGACAAGCGCTTCATCTCCAAACGCAGATGACATGTTAGTTTTTCCCGTATCCAGATCGAGCATCCGACCTGTAAGATGTTTGACGAATTAGAATTAGTGCCATTTGTTTCGTGACGCAATCCATTTTATGTGATTGAGGACAAAGTTTAATTTCGATTTTTTGTTACTACTTTAAAAAAGATATCAAGGTATCCAACGCCACCCTGAGTAAAAACTGCCGATCTACCTACACTTTCACAACTACAGCAGTACAGCTACCACTACAAGAGAACGAGCACGATGGAAGTCGCATTCGTCGCTGAAATGAATCAGCTTATCCGTATTCAATTCAGTCGTGAGGAGTTGCCGATGCGCTCAAGCAAACCGTTTGCTGTCGGCTTTAACACGAACATCGAAAAACATCCCAGGGGCAGTCGGCGTCGCGACCACATCCATGCTTGATCGACTGACGTGCAGCTTCAAGCTCACGCTGCATGTGGACGCATCGCTCAAGATGAAACCAGTCCGGCTTTCCTCTTATCGTGATCGGTGTGTTAAACATGATACGGGCTTTTCAATCGTAGCTTCGTCACGTCTCGACTAAACGACGATGTATACTGAGAACACTCAACAGCCTTTAGACGTCTACAATCAATACACCGCCCCGATAAACAGATCATGACTGACGTCTATTATGCACTCTATAATGCTGTTAGCAATGTAGCTGACAAGCGAGAACTCCCGAGCACGGAACATCTGATGTGCTTCTTCCACGTTATGATGAACGTAAAAAAGCACAAGGTGGCTCTGAGCAAGGATCTGCGCTCTTCTAAAGTTTTTTCGTCGCAACACCCGTACTTTTGTGCCTCTGAAACATTGTAAAAGACGTTAAAAGTCACGCGACAACGCGCCGCTTTCCATACGAGTGAGATGAAGAAATATCTACGCCAAGAAAGCCTAAGTGGAAAGGTTCTAGCAAGAACAGAGCTTTCTATGATGCATTTTTAGCTCTAACAAGGCCAAAATTCCCACAGAGTATGAGGAACTGCGAGCGCAGCTTACACATTGTGCCCTGCAGAGGCGGCCTAAATTGACGGCATATGGTTTGATATCTTGAAGAAGCGTATCGTGCGCATGCAATTTGGAATTCAAACTACGTCTCGAGAGGAAGGTTATCATGTGAATCTCAAGTCGTTGCTGCACGATTCTAATGGGGGTTTTCTAATTGTTTAAAAACGGATGCAGACTCTCGGTCAAGAAGCGTAGTACGAATGTTACCGACGCCGAGATTAAAGTGGTAGTCTCCTTGCGAGGTCTTCTCTATTCGCGTGTCATAAGATTCATCCACAACTTCGCGCTAAAATAGCGCTCAATCACTACATCATCAAATGCTGCACCGACCACTCTCGCTCAGTGACCTCGTTAATCGTTCCCATGCCCCGATTACAAAACCACCGCGTGTTCTTGCTCCAGCTACTACGACAGAGCGTCTCGCTGAAGGGAGATGACATTCGCCCCCCCCCTCTTCTGATCACCACTCCCTCTGTACCTCGTCTTTATTACACTGAACCACGGCGTGATGCACCCAACACTTAGTTTACTGGTAGTCAATAATTTGAAATGAAGTGACGTATCTACATGTCTTATAATTCACTCTTGATGGTACTTAGCAATGGCTAAACATATGTACATTCTCTATAGGATGACATCTACCTACATGATTTTCTTCCTTTCCACGGAGCTCGCCACGATCTTAAATACTCGTGTTTTCTTCAAATTAAGAATTTTGGGATTGCACGGAGTAGATCTCCACAGTAGCAAAAACGGCGATGAAGCGCGATATCTCTGTAGCTCGGCATCATATCTATGGCGCCTGCCATCACCTTCGATGTTCGCCCAGCTGCTCTTGTTGAACGCATACTTAATCTAGCTTGCCATCATGCAAATAGCAAAATATTCACTGTTGTCTATTCTTTGTCATCGTCCTCGGCTGTTCAAACATCCTGTTCGCGTCATTTGACTCCATTTTCACCCCATCCGACACAAGTAGATGGCGATATTGGCAGCAACGGTCGACTCAAATGTTTTTTCTCGATCGAGGTCTTGTGTCGTTCCGATTCCTCTTTGTTCGTTCAATAGCAATAAAATGTCAATTTTAGAGGGAAATCTGCCTGTCATGTTGTTGTAATGATATCGTTAAACGCCAACTTGATCACATTCCAGTGATTAATAGCCACCTATTCGTGATCAGAAAGGACACGATCGGATGCTTCTGTAGCTGCTATGGATCCGACTCGTTTTCGACGAAACCCCTTCGCTTTGGCTCATGCACCGTCATCTCGAGAAAATAAATCAATAAACAGCAAACCGCGGTCCGGGGATTTTGGATAAATCACATAGACCTACTTACCAGGCAACTTGATAAAAGAAGTATTATTTTTCCTTCTTTTATGTCCATAAACCCGTTAAATTTTTATTCGCAGCAATATTACGGAAATCGGCGGTGGAAGCAGCGCCACGCTTCTTTCTCGCCAGTAGTGTTAGAGAATATACGTATGATTAACCACTGGTAATTACCATCAGAAATGAACTATAAATACACTTACTTTTAATTATTGACTACCTCACCAGAAAACTGTGTTGTGTCCTGTACTTCACGCCGCCATGGACGAAGTACAGGGGGTGTGGTGATCAGAAGAGGGGGGTGCGAATATCATCTCCCCTTGCTGAGCGAGCTGCTACAAAGTCAACCGCAAAGGGGAAAACAAAAATACGCTGATGCACGACATGCGAAAGACATGGGACAGCGAGGTAAATGACGACGGCCGTCCGGATTCGAATTATCCGCACTGGGCCCAATTATTTCGCCCCATTCAAACTCTATAGAGAGAAGCCATTTCGCTTACCACACTGTCCCCTTGAGACGGCTCATACAAAGCAATCCTTTCGACATGCACAAAAACTCGTGACTTGTTTAATACCAATGACTGCTGTTTCATCGCATATCTACGACCAATGATCTTTTTTTTTCTGAGTAATATTTAGGGCGTCATTTTTAAGAATGGAGTCGCCACGTCATGGCGTAAGGGCAGTATTCAGGCAGACCACAAGGCACGATTATAACCTTTGTTTGCTAATCCTTGCACGCGACATATTTGTTAATCGAGGAATTCTTACGTTCCGGTCGACTTTTTCCAACAATCCTTGTGTTACCTGCTCCAACAAGCGCTTTTGATCGATAGCTAGAGTTATTTTATCATTTCATACTCATCGTTATGCGTGCGCAACCGCTCCTAACTCGACTTGACCGAGTTTTCTTGCTCCAGACACACCTTCTCCAACATGATCCGCTTCTTGGATATCGCATACCAGCACTGGAAGACGATCGCGTCTGCATCCAATTTCATCAAAGAATTGTCTTGCTGGTCGAGAATATCATTTTTGCATTTATTGCACTTTCTATGGAGTTGTCTTTCTCCTTGGACTATCCGCTATCATTCTATTTTAATCTCTGCATTGCTCTTCGTATAGCGATCCAGTTTACTTACAATAGAGTAAACACATGAGAATTGTCGCTGCTAGGCATGCAATCCAGTTCACTTACAACAGAAGCAACACAATGTTGCTACCCATGGAATCTCCGGCGTTGCCATCGTTAATGCATCATCTTCGGTCCATTCCTCCAGTGTTGATATTGTTGAAAATTGTCCGTTTTGGTGATATTTCTGGTGAAACATCATTATTGGAGATTTTCGGTAATTTTGTCCAATATGAATTTAGGCCATACCTATTTTTGTGTTACGGACTATTATTAGTAATGACCGGTTATCAGAATAGTTTTTTGTCACTTCCCAAAAGGGAAAGTTACGAAACTTACCTTTTGGGATTGTGGGAGTAGCTAGGGAAGCGCAGGACTAGTAATGACACTTCTTAATACACTTATATTTGAACAAGTTCCTGTGGAAGTTTGTTTGATTTTTATTGTTTACAGTTCGGCTATTCAAGACTCAAGTTTCCTAATATTGTGCCGCTAATATGGAAAACAAGACTGGACAACAGGTTATGAGCCCAAAGGGTCAAGACGACGTAAACCAAGAGAATCTGGAAGACAAGCAATCGGAGATGAAGAAGGAAGGAGAGACGTTGTTGGATTTGATGAAGCGACTAGCGGACAGAATGGATCAACTAGAAGAATCAAGAAATAACGTGGATATGGAGAATTGCGGATTCAATAACTCAATGCGTTTGGGGACCAAAATGAGGATGGCCTCTTTGGAAAACACCCCGGAAAAGAGACCATATGCGGAAGAGCACTTCAAAGGTCCTGCTGGCAATCTCGGTGGATACCCGGACGTGAAGTTTCAAGGACAAAATATTCCAGACATGAAGTTTCCAGCGCAAAACGTTCCGCCGCTTTTTAAGACACCATCGGCCAAGGATTGTAAATTATCCATCAGGGTTTTCGACGGAACGGAAGTATACCGTGGATTGGGCGCTGGGTTCAAGCAATGGGGCACCCGTTTCATCCGCCAAGTGGCCATTGCGGAATCAGCGTGCGGGTATATGTGGACCGAAGAAATCAAAGTTGATCTTTTAGGTCACTACCTCAGTGGAACGGCGGAGCGCTACTACAACAGGCAAGTGGACGGATGGTGGAGTGAAATTCCCACCCTGGTGCACATCATGAACAAGATGTTAAATGCTTTTCATACAAGCATCACACCAGCCCAGTCGATGAAATTGTTCACAAGTAAAAAACATCCGAAGCGGAATTGGAACGAACATTACTTATACTTGGTGGCCATTTCCGAGGCAGTGGGCGGCAGTGAACCGCTGGTAGTGGATAATATCGTACATTACGCATCTACAGAACTAAAGACAATTCTGATGGCAAGATATAACCACACGAGGACTGACTATCTACGGCAAGCCGAAGAGCTGTGCCAGTTCGCGCAAGCGGTGGAAAGCGATGCGAAACAAGGAAGAAATTACGGCGTGGAAACGGTTAATTACGTGGAAAACAAGTCAAAAGGATGGAAATGTCACGCCTGCGGCGAAGCCGGACACTTTCGAGCTAAATGCCCGAAAATGAAGGAAAAAAAGATTGAATTCACGTTGGCAATTGTCGAAAAGGACTCGACTTTCGAACAAAACAAATGGATTCTCGATAGCGGTGCAAGCATGCACATCGTAAATGATGATGCGTTTCTTCGAGGATCGGAAGACATAAAAGGAAAATGTTTTCAGGCAGACGGAAAAACACTGAACATCTCGAAGAAGGGCTGGGTCAAGTTACAAGTGAAAGTCGGTTTGAAAATGCGAACAATTAAGTTGGAAATCGTGTATTTCGTGGAAAACCTGGCGAGGAATATACTATCCTACGGTCTACTCGTGGAAAAAGGTTGTGAAATGGCGCACATCGATGGAAAAAGAGTGATGAAGCAATTTTCGATGTGAAAATCACGAATAAAGTATTCACTGTGGATGTCGAAGTTAAGAAGGAGCGTGAAAAGGTCGGAGAAACAGTGTTCACAGTTTTGGAAGACAATGAGAAAGAAGCAAACAACGGAACTGATGTTCAAAAAGGGTCTCTAATGCATTTTCATGCAAGACTCGGACACCTAAACTACGATACCATCGAGCAAATGGCGAAGGATCCAAGTTTTGGCATCCTACTCACTGACAAGACAAGATTAAACTGTCTTACCTGCGCACAAGGTAAACAGTCAAAGAACACCAGATCGAAGAAAGACAGCGGCCTAAACGCGCCTACGGATCGCATCGGTGGAGTGATATGCTCTGACTTAAAAGGACCTATCACACCAAGAGACAGATTTGGAAACAGGTACTTAATAAATTTCGTGGATTTCAAATCCAATTACGTACGGGTTTTTCTAGCGAGGACAAAAGACGCCGCTGCAAAGATGTTCGAGCACTTCTTAGCGTTTTTCGAACGACAATTCAACTGCAAAATTCACGTACTAAGAACGGATGGCGGTGGAGAATACCGGAATCTGGATACCTTCTGCAAGAACACTGGTGTTATCAGACAAATGAGTGAGGCGAACAACCAGTCAAGCAACGGAAAAGCTGAACGCATGCACCGAACCATAATGAATATGGCTCGGTGCATGATATTTTCTTGTGGCATTAGTCTTGCGTTCTGGGGCGACGCGGTGCAATATGCCGCATACATCGTGAACAGAAGCCCGACAAACGGAAACGAAAAAAGAATGTCGCCTTTGGAAGTTCTTACTGGCAACAAACCGAATTTGGGAGAGATTGTCGCTTTTGGCTCACCATGTTCGGTGTACAGGAACCGGGAAAGAATTCCTTGGCACACAGGTCACAGATTGGATTAATCGTGGGAAAAAGCGAAGAAGTGAAAGGATACAAGGTATACCTAGAGGAAGGTTGTCGTGACTCAACATATAAAAAACATCGAGACTCTGGACGAAAATCAGAACAGATTAGTGAAAAAAAATATGGAGGAAAACGAAGATCAAGAAGGAGCGAACGTTACCAACACTTCAACGAAGACCAAGCCAAGCAAGAAGAAGAAGGCGTGGCAGCGGGAGCAACACCAAACTCGGAGCAAGACAAGAAATGAAAGCGTAAGCAAGATCGTCGACCAAGAAGAATCAAAGGCTGAAGACGAGGAGGTGGGATCACTAAACTTGATCACCGAAGTTGATCCGAAATCCTTCAATCAAGCGATGAGATCCAAGAATTCTGACAAGTGGAAGACGGCGATTGACGAAGAGATCACAGCATTGGAACGAAATGATGTGAGGAAAGTGATCAAGCGGCCTGAGAATTGTAGACCCCTTCACACTAAGTGGGTTTTCAAAACAAAATTGGAGGAAAACGGGAACGTTGAGAGATACAAGGCAAGGCTTTGTGGCGTGTGGATACGAGCAGAGATTAGGTATCGACTACGCGCTTACGTTTGCTGCAGTAATTGAAATGGGAACGGTGAAGATGATTCTGGGTCTGGCATGCAACTGGGGTACATGTGCGAAACATGGAGATATCCCGAACGCGTACGTCAAGGCGCTCGAAGAAGAACACGAGATTTACCTGTATATTCCGCAAGGAATGAACATTTCCGAAAGAATCCAAGGCAACGAACAAGTTTCAAGTTTTGTATTGAAATTAAAGAAGACACTTTACGGGCTGAAACAAGCGGGACGGCTTTGGAACAAGTTACTTCACGCAAAATTGTTGGAACTGGATTTTTTGCAGAGCTCTACGGACTTGTGCTTGTACTACAAGGCGTCAGAAGGAGCTACCACCATTGTCGGAGTGTATGTTGATGACTTGCTAGTAACCGGTACCAGTGACGAATTGGTGGACAAGTTTTTCGATGATATGAAGTCTCTTGAAATTAAAAATCTCGGGAAGGTAACCAAATTCCTTGGTATGCGAGTAGTCTACGAACATGACTGCGGATTCAAGATCGACCAAGAAGTGACCATCGAAGGAATACTACGAGATTTCAAGCTAGAAGAAGCGAATCCTGTGAAGGTCCCCATAGGCGGGGAGTATGAAGATTTGAATCTAAGAAGCGACGAACTTTTATGCGAAAGCAAGACATCTGGAAAAATAACAATCAAGGACTTTCAATCGCTTGTCGGCAGCTTACTCTGGATTTCAAGATGTACGCGTCCGGATATAAGTTTTGCGGTGCACAAGGTCACCAGGCGAACACATGCCCCCAAAACAATGGATTGGGATTTAGCGAAAAAGATCGTGCGATATCTTAAGGGATCAAAAGCATTGAAGCTGCAAATGAAGTCAAAAGCAAGCGATGATGATGGCGTGGAAATCAAGGGTTTTAGCGATGCAGACTACGCTGGAGCCAAGGATGACAGAAAATCGACTACAGGAGGAATAATTACAATGGATGGAGTCATCGTAAACTGGATCTGCAAGAAACAAGGTGGAGTATCTCTGTCTACCATGGAAGCAGAGTTTTACGCTGCTTCGAAGGTCGTAGTGGAAATGATCGGTTTTTACGAATTACTACGAGAAATTGGGATAAAGGTTAAGCGACCTATGACCCTGTTCATGGACAATCAAGCGGCTATAAAGGCATTGAGCGGCATGGAAGGAACGTCGAAGATGAAACATGTGGACATCAGAGCAAAATTTATTTCGTCGAAATTTAAGGATGGATTAGTTCAAGCTCACTATATATCAACAAAAACCATGCTAGCTGATTTACTGACGAAGGCGGTGCCATATCCAAGGTTGAAGGAATTACGAGTTGCATGCGGACTGGATTTGTCAATGGAAAATTCACATTGAGAAGGTTGGTGATATTTCTGGTGAAACATCATTATTGGAGATTTTCGGTAATTTTGTCCAATATGAATTTAGGGCATAACCTATTTTTGTGTTACGGACTATTATTAGTAATGACCGGTTATCAGAATTGTTTTTGTCACTTCCCAAAAGGAAAGTTACGAAACTTACCTTTTGGGATTGTGCGAGTAGCTAGGGAAGCGCAGGACTAGTAATGACACTTCTTAATACACTTATATTTGAACAAGTTCCTGTGGAAGTTTGTTTGATTTTTATTGTTTACAGTTCGGCTATTCAAGACCCAAGTTTCCTACTATTGTGCTGCTAATATGGAAAACAAGAATGGACAACAGTGGGAGTGTCCGAGAGCCCAAGCTTTCTGGAGACGATTACTTCAACAATGGCGAGGAAAGATGATACCGGATTCGCGATTAGGTGACTTTCAAACTGCGATAGCGAATCGGTGCGCCCCACCGGTCGGTCTCGGGATTAGGAAGGCGATGATGAGGCAGTATGAATGGTACGATGAAACTTATACGGAGGTAATGCATCGTTTATGGAAAGGAATCTGTGGAATCGGGATGGCGTGGTTATGGCAGTTGCGCAACCAAACCATTTTTCAAGGAATAGTGAAGAGGCGTATGGACATTTGGAATTTGTATGGAGTCACTGTCGGGCTCAAGTCGAAGCAGTGGCAGAATATGAATCCAAGGTATATGCGTCGCGGGAAGAGGGGATCCGACTGAAAATCAGTTCACAGTGCGTTTTCAACCATTCGCCAGCACCGGACCCAGACTTCAGCAATACATTCCACGACCAAAGATGTCTGTCCAGATCAGATAATCCATCCGATAAGCCTGAGCCTAGATTACATTCTAGATTAGACATGTTTATAGTAGCTAAAAGTTAAGACTAATTAGACTCAAATTGTTAGGTCCAAAACCAATCATTAAACTATGAAGGTATAGAAATGTATGCAGACATCAATTTTTGCAGTTTATAGAGCAGCCGCACTTTGTAAACAAAGGAGAGGGCATTCTCACGGAGATGGGGGAGTCGTATTTGGTTTGTTTTGGAGCAGATTGTAAAGGGTATTGGTGAGCGGCTGACCACCGTGTTCGCTGCAGCCTCTGCTAAAGTCCATGTGCAGATTGTGCTTAACGAGATCTTGTGGCTCATATCTATATACGAGTATCTTGATGTGACAAAACTGCAGGGGGAAAAGCATCCGTTGGTGATGCTCACGGAGCAGTTCTGGCCTATTTTTAATCAGATGTTAGCTTTGTATCGCAGTCATGACGAGCTCGTGGAGCGTGTATACCGTTGTTATAAGCGCATTTTGCGCTCATGTGGTAACCAAATCGTGCCTTTGCTGCCACAACTGGTGAACAACTTGGTGGAATTTTACTAAGCTGAGCCTATTTCTATACTTCTTATATGGTGCTTAAGTTTCTTTCTCACAGCCACAGTCACAGCAACTTGTCCGAGATGGAAACTCTGTTCGCGCGTATGCTATTGACGTTAATTGAGACCACAATGCCTCTTATTGCAAGTGTAAAGGAAATGAAAGCGCGTCCAGATGTGGCTGAGGAGTTTTTCTTCCTCATGGAACGGGCCGTGCGATGTGTGCCACAAGTGCTTGCTACCCCTGCATCCGCGTGTTCCAGCAATTCAGGACAAACTCAGCCAGTAATGGCGAGTGTGTTTCCGAGCGCGGTGGCGGCGCTCGCATTGTCCCACAATGACGCAAACGAAGCCGTGCTGTGTTTTCTGGATCAAGTTTACGGGCATTCGCCGACTCGTGACTAGAGCGGGAAATTCAAACCATTGTGTGCGTTTATTAATAATGGTTTACACGACGATAGCAACAAGAACTGGTAAGTTATCGATTACGGGGTGTTGTTCTTGGTGTTTTGGCGCAGTCACGTGTAGATGCGGAGTACTGATCAGCGGCAGGGCTCATGGTACGGCTTGCTTTAGTCAATGGACCGAAGCTGCAGCATTGGATCGCTGAATGGTTTGAGCAGGCGACAGCGGGGACTTTCGCAAATGCTGCGGTTAATTTCCTTACTCCAAGCGAAGCACAGGAGTTTCAAACTAAAATCTTTAGTGCTACTAGCGAACGCGCATTTCGGCGTACAATTCGCCATTTCAGTAAGCTTTGCGCTTCCTGCAACGCGTCACTGAAAGATTGCGAGTCCAGTAGGAAACGAACTTTGCACGAAGTATCAATCTATATTAGGTAAGTACTTACATGTGTTGGGGGCGTTTAAGCCGAAAAGAACCACTTGCCTCAATAAGACTCGGTGAATGAGATGGAAATGAGAGAGAACTTTAAGGCGTGGTCGATACCAGTGCGTATGCAGCAGACATTCTTTTTTGTGTCGTGGATTTTGTAATCTTGTGTTGAATGCAGCGACAAATCGTTATCAGTAATCATATGTATGTTGTCCACGTACAATTTGTTTAGAAGGGGGTATAAAGTTTTCACAACCTAACAATTTGAGAGGATTGTCTGTACAGGTAGCGGAGCGGATTATTGCCGAGTTTCGACCCTTGAGTAAGTTTTCTATATCTCAGCAGTTTTAGATCCTGATTATCTCGGGAGTATATAGAATAAAAGAAGAAATCAAGGTCTATTTTGGGATCTATTTCTAGCTTTTGGTGCTCTAAAATTGACCAAGCTGAACCACTTGAAAAAGAGGGAATTTATAAGGTAAAAAAACGCGTTACCCAGATTATTGCCGAAACCGCAATACTTCACGTGATAGGTTCGAAAAGGTACACTGTGCCGGCCAAAGCCTTATTTTTCAAAAAGGATTAATTCATAGGTTAGCACTTCCGAGTAATAATTTAACTCTATTGACTTAATCTTGTATAGCACGCACAATTTTGTTTTTGTTTGGCGTCAACTGAGGCAAGTACTAGCTCGTAAAAGGTTTCAATACAACCCCATACATTATTAAGTTATAAAATGTTACATATACTTTACTCTTGAGTTGTAGTTAATATCATAGAAACAAAAGATGCAGCAGGCGCCACCAAAGTTACATCTGTCTGTGAATACCTCTACAATTTTCCACTACTTCGACTCGAATACCTTGACCATTTACTTAATCAGATCTACTGGAGTCGTCGGTTGCTTGGCTTTTCTCCGAAGAGGCCGAGTGATCAGATATTTATGCCAAATAAATATGTCATTTTCTAAGAAGTTGGTGAAGTATGGCCGAAGCGACACTGCATTTTTGAGCCGCTTGTTTTCTTGTTATGCAGCCGTTTCTCTAAGCTGTTGGATCACAGAGCTGGCGAATTGTTTCCGTTGTAAGACCGCTTGACTTGCTTGTTAACGTTGCACTGGATAGGCTTCATGCCGCACATGACGAGCTATAATTTTGCGATAACCGTCGATGGACGATCGTCATCAAAACATGACGTAGCAGTTGAGTTGACGCCGTTTTTTCTTTCCGTCTTTCATTGCTTTCATTCTAGAAGTGCCACTATCGGACGAATTGAGCTCTCCCGGTTCTGTCAAACAACGTAAGCTATTCATTTTCTAAAACGGCAACACTTTAGATTATGTCGTAGGCGAAGATATCCTTAATACAAATGTATCAAAATATACAATAACTTGAAGCTGCAGTCGAATTTCCCCCTTAAACCATTAGCAACAGTTTATTGAGTTCACATGTCTGTTTTAGTCCAAGGCAAATAAAAGCAGGGGCTTATTTTTATTAAAAATTGATTATCTTCCTAGTTATTCAAATCCACCAAAGCTCAATTGGTTCGTCAAATGTCCAAAATAGAATCAGCAATGACCAAAAAAATTATTCGACAACTTTTCATAAACGATTTAAAACATTACAACGGTATTAAAAGGGTATAACTACAACAATAATATATCAAGCGGGATTTGGCAAAGCAAACGTCTGGCGTTCTCGACCTTTTCGTAGAATCTGTGGGCTGAATTCCCTTATAAAGGTGAGCCTCGACATGGTTGCCTTGAATAAACGATACTTCAGGTCTGCCTTGTAGTCGGTAAACGTGAGCTTCGTGAAATTATCGAAGCCAACATTGTATTGCTTAACTACCAGCTTCATAATTTTGGGGTTAGAAAAGCTGCTAACATATACTAGTACGATTTTCACGAACGTGTCTTCTTCACAGAATATTTTCCTCTGCGCAACTATGTGTCACTCTTCGACGTTGTATTGGTTATGCTAACGAACATAGAGCTTGAATTCCTGAAAATGTGTGCTTGGTGATCAAGCGGTCGCCGATTTTGTTAGCCGGTTGAACACGATGCTTATCATGGTATTATGTGCGAAATTATGTCCCAGAGGCATTCAGGGTACGCGTTTTGCACTACTCATGTTCATTTCGAACGTTTTGAACAACATAAGCGAGTTTTGGGGCGCTATTCTCTGCGACTGGATGGGTATCACCCAGGACGAGTACGGCATGTTAGGAATAGCCATTGTTGTGCGTAGTGCATTGAAAATCGTCCCGGTTTTCTAGGGTAACCTCTGCCAAGTGCATCCCCAAACTTTAATATTTCTCGAAATTTTGTCGTCAAGGCAGTTTTTTTATTCCCTGCGCAAGTAGCTGCATACGCTTGGAAACTGAACAGATTATCCCCCTTACCGACATATGCATAGATACTAACACTAGACCGCTCGGCTCGAGCCAGATCCCAACCAGGCAAACGATACATCACCGTCGACTTCCCTCGCAATCGACACGAGCATTTTTGTTGTTGTCAGCCAACGAAAATACAGTACATATCTTATTAAGCTACAATTTCTTCATCGAAACTCATTGATGAGAGAATTACCTTGATACGATATAGATCAGTTGACGGTGTTGTCATTGGTTTGCCTTTCACAACTTCCTCAGCAGACTCCTCCAACTCTTCCTTCAACTTGATCGTAGTGTGATCCAAGTCTATTCCACTTGAATTGTTGCACAAATAACACCAGAGACAACCCAAGTACCATCCGTGCATTCGATATGTACATTACTTCAAACTTCACTTCCATGTTCTGAACCATCGTCACGATCGCCACCAAGTCTCCTGTATCGGCAAATTCGCACTCGCATCGGTAATGACTACCAGCTTCTTAACATATTTCTTCCCATTTGTCCGCCGGAAAAGCAAAACCTTCGCCACAATTTACCGTCCAAGATATCTACCCGTGCCATATCAAACACGTTTTTTTTACAAAGCGCAATGAGCTCCTTTTCCCAGAAACTTTCTACACGTTCCATCGTTTCTACACTTTGTGAGGCCTTACTCTTTCAGTCGTTCAATCATGTGCAGTGTTGGACAGTCAATCGAATCTACAACTTGTACGTTCTGATACTCTTCCTGGTCTTGCTCCTCATTCAGTTGGATAGTCTCTAAAACGAATAAAACAGAGCGTGAATAAAGTGATATCAAACAAATATAATATCATCACGCAGCAAGTAGACCTTCCGAGCCATAAGCAACAACACCAACTTCATCTTTTGGCTTCAAGAAAAGTTGTATCACCATACAAGGCAGTAAATATTAGTAGCACCAACATGCAATAATATCATTAACAGTAACAACCTTCAGCTGAATAATATTTTCAACGGCTGCTGCAAAGCGTGAATGTTGCAGTCCATCATCAAGCTCCGTTTCGAGTTTTAACGCATAGTACCATCTTCCCCGTACGTCCATGTACCTTGCCAACGTTCTCTGTGTGTTTAGGGTTTAGGGTTTAGGGTTTAGGGTTTAGGATATGTATCAAATATATATCCATTCTTAAATAAGATTGTTTATAGAAGGTTATATTTGTAGCAGGCTCGGGGAATAATTTTGGTCATTGTTATTTCTGCTTTGGACATTTGACGAAACCAATTGAGCTTTGGTGTATACCTAAAATGGGTTTGTACTGTACCTTGTGAAAACAATCCAAAAATAGGTAACATCCCAATAATACTAACACCCAATCGGTAATTGTGAAATTTCAATAAAACTCCTTCCACTTTTAAACACGCCTTCTTGAAAGCAAATGAATCCAGCCGATTTTAAAGCATGGTGGAATACTACTGTCTGGGTTGACATTCACTAACTAGTGCTTTCAACGTGCATGTGCAGCTTCGGCTGCAATTACTTCAAATCGAAAGCAATTCTAATTCATTCAATCTTGAATAGGATAGCGACAGAGTTAGCATGTCAGCAAACATGTCCTTAGTCGAACGTAACTTGCACAAATTTCTTCTTCCTTGAGTTTTGACGTAATGGACTTAAGTCTTATATCAAGGTTAATCTTTGAGTCCTTTCAGGCTCACCATAACCTTTATAGCTGCTTGATTATCCATTAGCTCAACAGTCATTCCAATTTCTCTACAAAAGCTCTTGGTCAACATTTTCACTTGAATCTTTGGGGTTGTCTAAAATCACCTCCATAGTTGACAGCGAAACACCTCCTCGTTTTTTGCATGTCCAGCTGATGATCGTTTCATCCAGAGCAACCACTTCTCCTGTCGTTGATGCTCGAATCGCTGTAACCTTTAATTTGGATCTTCTTTTGGTCACTACAACCGCCCATACGTAATTTCATATCTTTGGTCCTTGCCAAGTACTTGACAAGCCGTTTTGCTAAAGTCTAATCAATCATGGTCGGCGCCTACGACCTAGGTGTTGCTTTATGCACTGCGAACGAAATATCAGACCTAACGCAATAATTAATTGAGAGAAGGCTGTCAGACAAAAAAAAGAAAGGTCATCAACGAATATTTCCAGTGGTTTCTTGTCTTGTAAGTTTAAATCTTCGTATTCAATGCCGATCGGTATTTTTGCCGGGTAATGTGAAAGGCTAGCTGTTACAGGTTTACACTGTATAAATTGCATTTAACTTAGGTTCGGACTATTTAACAAATTAAATGGTCCCTTAGTTAATACACAACTAAGACACGTGCCTGCAAGACGGTAAGTTAAGAGTGAATATATTATGAGTGGTTTAGAGCTAATTACTATAATTTAATCCTAAACTAATCATACAAACATGTAGTATGAAACTGATCTAATAGTACTCTTACTATTAGATCCCCTCTGGATTTGGTGTTTACATCCGAATCGGATTTCCTTGTGGATTATAATAACTTATAATCTAATATTCATATTTTAGATAGTAAGACTGAAATTGAAATGTGTTATTTCAACTCAAAATATCACTTATACAATCCTACCCTATTTAATCACCCCTCCCACTTAAAGTTGTTGGCTAATAATAATTTTAATATTGGCCAATCAATGGTGGCACTTATTAAAAAAACAATCAAACGTTGACAAACCAAACACTACGACCAAGAAGCAGATATGATGGTCGAGAGACGCGGCGGCGCTCTTAAGAGTGCTGCTGATACCGCGATCGAAGCCTCAGCCTTAGCACCACATGCTAAGGTGACGAACCCAAGCAGTGACGCCGCTAAGGCAGCGTCAGACGAAGATAGGCCAAGAGACTCGTCGTCTCTAGTCGCAGATACTGCTGAGGCAGCACCAAAACGGGAGCTGTGAGCTGTTGCTGAGGCAACATCCCGCACGATGACACCTGCCGAATGGAGGGTGGCGAAGATGGCATCTTCCACGATGTTGGTATCCCGCCCTATTTAAGTGTTATCTAGACGGTCGACCTTGTCATGACTTCTTACAGCAAACGGAATTGATGGCCGGCTGGGTAAATGGGCTGCATTTTTGTCCCAGTGGTCTCTAGAGGTGATCAAGTGCATCAAAGAAGAAGAAAAGATATTGGGCACATTAGCGGCCAGCATCACTCCAAGGGCCGACGTGGAAGAAGCACTGATAGTAATAGCGCCCCGAAATCAGCCACGACAATCCATTACACTGCCACCAACAGTTGGTCCAGCGGAAGCGCTGATGGTTCTGAGCTTTGACGGGTCGGCGAGCGCAAGAAGGGAGTGGGTGCCTATAATGCCATTTCGTGGAAGCTTCCCGAGTGGAAAGTGGTCACCGCTGCTTCGGATACATGCCAAAAGAGAATGAAACAATAGCGCAAACCATCTGGCCACGTGGGCCATGAGTGATCAGGTCGACATCACAGTTTCGGATCCAGTTATGTTAGGCGAACTGGCGGAAATGAACAGGTTGCCGAAAATAATCGGACCGGCCAAGTGCAAATCCACCTACCCAAATCCAACCAGTTTGGAGAAGAAGAGTTTGACGACCAGGATGGGGAAGCGGATACTCAGACCCAGCAGGATCAGGAGCCGCCCTATGGCGACAGGAATTCCCTCTAGAGGAACCTTTCAGTTGATCGGGTATTAAACAGCTCGGGTTATTAGCCGATACGGACGGAGGGGTTGGACAAACGAAGGGTGGGATAAGGGATAAAAGAAGCATTGACGGATATATTAAATTGGAAAAAGAGAGAAAAAAGGATTAAAAATGAGTCGGGTGGCTCCTCACTATGGACGATTATACTTGATGCGGAGCCAGGACACTCGAAATCCAGGATGATCGGAGGGCCGGGTACGATATTGATTGCGCCAAGGATCTTGCCGGTTGATATCTTCCAAAGATCCGAAAAGGGAGGTAGTCGTTCCGGGGCACCTAAGGATCTTGCCGGTTGATATCTTCCAAAGTCCTAAAAGGGAGTTAGTCGTTCCGGGGCACCTAGGCCAGGATACCACGTTCCGCCCTCTGCCGATTCCCCCCTCTTTTCAACTTTTCAATTCGCCAGATGGAGCATAAAAGGGGAGAGGAACAGGTCCCGGTCACAGGCACCTGATGCCCTCCAAGACAAGTGCGCACAAACGGACCCAGACATCTGTAGCCCGACCACGCCGATTTTTTCGGGCGGCGAGATAAGTTCTGAGGGGTGGATCGTTTCGCCGAGCGTCCGCTGAAATGAACAAAAATGGGTGGACTCCCAAATGGGCTGGGCGTGGGCAGCTACAAACTCCCGGTACTGCGCTTGGAAGCCGATGAACCACGGGTTAGACGGAACCCCACATCTGGCATCTCAGAGGCCAAAATTTCCCAAGTCCTAGTCTTGATTAGCTTGTCAACCGCACCTGATTTCACCCGGCCAGGGCACCAAGCTGATAGTGGAGGTGACTGAGAGAAGTAGGAAATATCCATAAAGGGGGACGGGACAAGGAGTGAGCGAGTATGGAGCTGGAAACATCGGCGAGACTCAAGTTTATTAGCTGCTCGACCGGCCAAGGTTGAATATCCTGCCAATCCGCCTCAACGATGAAGCGGCCACCAGGTAACTACAGGAGCGGGAGCCTTGGAAGAGGCGGCGCAGGAGCGGAAGGGCTCCGCCGGATCTTGGGCACGGCTGCAGGTCGAACGGATCGGGATCCTGAACGGGTTCCCGATGGAGCTTGAAGCCGAGTTTTGGATTGAGATTTGGAGGAGGATCTTTGAGCTCTTCCAGGTTAAAGGGCAACCACTGATCTGGGATGTTGTCCTCACTCTTCCTCTTCCTCCTCCTCTCTTTTTCTTCCTTTTCTTCTAATTCGTCTTCGTCTCGATCTTCTTCCTGTATTTCGGGGAACTGTAAACTATCTTGGGGTTGGAAGTGTCCCCGAGGGTCGAAATGAGGCTAGCGTAGGAAGGCAGAGACGGATGAGTAGGTTCGTGCTCTCGGGAGCCAAAGCTAGCCGGCGGTGGGGTCTGCAAATTAATGACCTGATCGGAAGCCGGATAAAAGTCAGCTCGGTCACTGGAATTTTAGAGGCGACGTCTGGTGTCCGCGCGAGAGCGGGACAACGCGGCACACACGTGCTGGTTGAGATAGTCTTCATCTTCATCATCATCGTATTCGAATTCACTGGCGGACGGATCTGAACCGGTTTCCGAACCGGATGATGATCCAGCTCCGAAACGGATGGTGAGCCAGCTTTCGAGCCGGATGGCTAGTCAGCTCCCGAACCAGATGGAGAGACATCTTTTGGGCCGGATGGTGAGTTAGGTGTTGAGCCAAGTGGCACTGGGGAAGTTAGTGGGGATACCGCAGCTGTCTTAACTGAGGGTGAATCCGAATCGCTGTCCGTTTCAAGTTCCAGATCACTGGCCGAATCGGCCAAATAACACTGGTGCAGACGGGAAGACTCCCCCCTCTTCCTCCGTTCTGACCGAAGACGGATTGGAGCTGGACAGCCGCTTAACTGGTTTCCGTTCTGCCAGCCAGATGACTGAGACGTTTGTGGCGAAAAGAAATTCCATTGATCCACCATATTCAAGACATCCAAAATGGCCTCTCGCACACGCGGCGGAGCCTGGACGACAGGGGTAGTCTGGATCTGAGTCTCCTCGAGCCGGTCCTGCAGTTTTGATTAAAGAGACATGGACCGATCCTTCTTATCCAGCAAGGTGGCGTAGGTATGGCCGGCCCGTGCCAACTCGTCACAAGCATCATGATATCGTGCTCGAACTTGGCAATGCTCGACTCGCAGCTTTTGCTGTTTAGAGGAGGCCTCCTGCAGCTGCGGTTCAAGAGAAGAAATATGACGGAGAGCCTGAGCATGGGATTCCCACAGGTGGTCCCGGTCATCCTGCATGGTGTCTAGTTATTGGGACACTTGGCGGTACCGTTACGAAGATGCAACAGTTCCTGAGATTTCTATGAGATATCAGCAGGCCGTTCATTCAGCTGTTCCAGTTGTTGGACTACAAAACAACACGGCCATGCAAAGTGTAAGCAATGGAACGATGGTATCGAAGTGGTCGAATCACTTGCGCTGAAGTTTCCAGCGGTGGACTAACTCTTGGTTAGCGGCCCGAAGAGGCTCGACGACGTCCGCAATCATATCAAGACGGTCCCTTTACCTTGTCAGGCTGGTGACCTGGTCCTCGAGATCAGCCACCTGACATCGGAGATCACTCGGTTCCAAAGATGATTTTCGGGCGGGATGTCCGTCAGTTCGGCGGTTGGCCGAAGCGAGGGCTTGGACCAAATCCACCTGGTTATGCTCCAGGCTATCCACTTGCGCCGTCAGCACCTCTACTCGTTTTCCTACCTCTGCCACTTCGGAGGAGGGAGCAGATGGTGCAGCGGCCTTATGCAGTTCATCCGTGAGCTGGCCTACAATGGCCCGAAGACGGGTTACTTCATCCGTGGCCTCCTCCCGGCTACGCCTTAGCTCGGAAATTCGAGGTCCAGTGCGATCCAGCATCACACAGAGAGTTG
>MIQA02004977.1:0-11804 GCA_001887855.2 Sclerospora graminicola | reverse complement strand
ACCACTTGTCGGGAGAGTGATACTTCCAGTATCCACGGCACTCACCGGGCAGTAGATCCAGCTCCATGATCACGTCCGATCGGGAATATTCATCCACTCTGAGACTGTAGATCGGACACCGATCGATGCAATTTGAATTAGAACATGTATTGTCGGTTATCCTCTGTTCCTTAAACTTATCTCCGCTACCGACATATGCATAAATGCAGAACATAGATCGCTCGGCTCGAACCAGATTCCAACCTGGCGAGCGATCTAGTTTAACATCTTATCAACATCTGGTGGGAGCATACCAGCATGTTTAGTCGGCACATACCACTTGCGCATCAAATTAAAGAATTCTTCGATTGGGCAGGCGCCGGCGTCATGAAGCTTCCCACAGGTCTTGCACACGAAAAAACAGTGATCAGAAGGGTGACCTTTACGATCACATTTTTCACACGTAATTCTTTTCCAACAATCACGATCTCCATGTTTGGTCGACCCACAATGCACACATTTCTTACGAGATCGGTCCTGATCAGGTTGAATACCACCAGGTTTCCGTCCGTCCATATCATTAGTCGATGATCTCGGGCGATACGTTGGTTCCGTCGTAAATACATGACGGTACTGTTCCTCGTCCGAACTCAGATTCGACTGGCCACTTTCTTCTTCAGAGCCTGGACTGTCTGATTCCTTCGCGATCATTCGAATCGCTCTTGCTGGTCGGGCTGCCGGTATCTTGCCCTGATCAGGGTGTGGTTTGGACCGGTACCGGTTCGATCCTACCACGACCTTGGGCTGTCGACTCTTGGCCCGCTGCAACGTCCTTAGAGTCAGTTCCAGTTGTTCTGAGTCCTTTATACGGAGCAGGGTTAGCTGATCAGCCAGATCGCGATTATCCAGAGTCCCAATGAAGGGTTCGACATGTTCACGGGCTATGTCCGGGTGTCGTGGGTCCTTGATCGGCATTTTAGCGCGTAGACCAGCAACATTCAACCGATGTAAGTACTCGATCGGCGTCTCGTCGGATCTTTTCTTCATGTGGTAGTACTGTCTAGCGACAGACACCCCCGAATTGCAATATTGTTCTTCAAACTCTTCACACAAACGAGGCGACTTCAGACGCCCTTCTCGACTCAGCTGTTTAAGCCAGTTCTTGGCCGGACCTTTCATTAGATCAGCGAAGATCAGGCATCTTTCAGCTTCCGGTGTTTTGTCCCTCAGAAAAGCTGACTTAGTCCGGCTTAACCAAGCCCTGGCCTGATCGTCATCCATATCTTTGCCGGTGAAATCTTTCAATTCCGAGATCGCAGACATTCGCACTCGGGTGATCGTTTCGGATTCACTGTCAAATGCCTGCGCGGAGGCCATATTCGCTCTACGAGGCATCTCAATGTCCAGATCATCTGGATCGAAATGTTGACTGATCTCGCCTTCTGACTCCATGTCCACATCACTCCGTGGGGGTGATCGGTGGAATCGGTCTTGGTGATCGGCCTGGCATATCGAACGAACAATTCCGGCTGATCGGACTGATTCCATCTCCACGTCCACGGGTCTCCTGACCGATTTCTCAGCGGACTGATTCATATTCGGTGCCGATCGCCATGGTTGTCCTTGTCCAGGTGTGTACTGAGGCAATCCATATTGTTCACCCGCAAATCGGTTCATCATTGTCGCGAACATGGCTTTTAGTTGCTCTGGGACCTCCGGCATGTTGGTATGACCGTTGTTGAAGGTCGGATTGGACTGTGGCACTTCCTGAGCATCTTCGAAACTATCGTCCGATCCGACTCTGCCAGGTTCCGGCTTTCTCTTCCTATTCTGCGACTCGATCTTGGGGTCGATCTGCTGGATCCCTTTCGGGACCAACGTCATACGTGTGATCCCGACCGAGGATTCGGTGGATGCCGCTCCAGATTGTGATGACGATTGATAGATCGACTCGATATCCATAGGATACTCAACCAACTGTGATCGGTGCGAAGGATCCGCGATCGGCGACTGAACCACTGGGTTCGCCCCTAGTAACGAGGCAAGATGATCATACAGGGTGGTCATAGTTTCTCTGATCGTCTCTTGATCCAGATCGAATAGCATATTCGCGTCGAAGGCACCAGTAGTGAAGCCGACCTCGTCGATCTGCGCCAAGAGGTTCCTGATCAGATCAAGTTGACTGCCTGTGATCACCGGCCGGGTCGCTCGACCTTCAAGCTTCCCGATGATCTTAGGCTTAATGATCTTCATCACTGGGTTGGTAACCAGGAACTTGCGAAACTCTCGAAGATAGAACAGTCGTTCAACATCTTGGACAGTGGTCTTCTCGGCTGGTTCGATCTTCTCTTCGTCTTCCTCGAAGATCTTCGGTTTAGGTTTCACATATTTTTTAGGTGGATCACAATGATCCGCTCCCATGTTTTTTCTGTCTTTTTCCATTTTCTTCTTATGCATAGGATCAAGGTTAACACCTCGATCCTTTCCTGGGTTATAGTTAACTTTACTATAACCCAGATCGGCCCCGATCGGGGCCATGTGGGGAGTTATTTCATCTTTAATCTCGACCTGGCACTC
Source organism: Sclerospora graminicola (assembly GCA_001887855.2). Classification (NCBI taxonomy): domain Eukaryota; phylum Oomycota; class Peronosporomycetes; order Peronosporales; family Peronosporaceae; genus Sclerospora; species Sclerospora graminicola. The sequence continues at coordinate 9,248 of MIQA02004977.1, read as the reverse complement.
CACCAAACCAGGTCGATCATCGCTTCCTTTAGAAATGGACAGCATCGGAGGCGATACGCCTTCCTCCAATACACCCGAAAAAGTTTCCTCCACTTTGATTTTCACATCTTTTCCATCATCAAAGGAATCACGGTGATATCCTGAGTCACCAAGTGATCCGGGCACGCGCACCATTGTGGTGGAGCCGATTTCCAAATCCATGACCGAAGTCGTGGGTGGAATCCGGATACCCACTGGCCCAGACGACCAACTATCGGAGGGGGTACTCCGTCGATCCTGATCAGCATCGGAATCAGATGAATCACCATTGTGGTGACTGATCTGATCCTCCCGGTCATCTGGCCGGTCTTCATGCTCGTCAGGATCTATGTTTAACTTCATCTCACCTTGTGTACCCGTTGATCGGGGCTGATTACACTCACTTAGGTGGACTCGGTGACGAAAAGGATGATCTTGATCAGGTCGGAGGGTTTGACCTTCTCGAGACGGGGGGTGTCCTCGGGTGGAAATCTTCACCGGAGAACGGGTTGGGGTCGATACTTATTCAGTATCTAGGCACTGATCAGGAAAGTTCGTCTGATCAGGCCAGCCAATGAGAGAGAGATATAACGAAACCAAGAAAATGCGATCAATCCACGATCTTCCACAGTAATCCACAAACGTTATCTCCACAAAACCTTTACCAATATTATTAACGTGTTCCAAACACGTGCGCGTTGAGGGTGAGGTTCGATCACCTAAAACAAACCCGTCGGGGGTCTTCCGGTAAGCCAAAATGCGTCTTAGCGCGTCTTAACCGGGAATCAGTTGAGCAAGAGGGGACTAATCAACCCTGTGCTCCCAATGACCGCACACGTGGCGGAGCGACTCTTTGCTTTAGGGGGAAAATCTAAACCTGTTATTATATATGCAATGTCCTATACCTGTGTACCATACATCAACTCATGCCTGACCTTTACTTCGAACCTATTTACTTCGTCGCACGGTTGCGTAACACCCTCTTGCCCATCCTGGCTGCACCTTCAAGCTGATCTGTACCGCTTCTGCCCTGATCACGACCCGACTCTTCAAAAGATCTCCGACCCATCCTGATCTTCAACAAACGACCTCGAAAACACTTGAGACCTGCTCTTCAGCACTTGTTCACTTCGTATATAGTCCGACCAGACCGAGAACTTACTTGCCCTTGCATATCAACGCTGATCAGAGGCTGATCAGCCCTGATCACGATCGCCATAGTGATCGACCGAGTGATCAGGTGGTGATCAGGCTGATCAGCCCTTGATCACCTCGGGAAACGCTCTGGGTCATCATGATCACGACTCAATTCATCTTCTAAGTCACACTTCTGATCTTTATACCCCGTCAGGACAACCATACAACACCCATCTCGGCTGATCAGGCCTTGCCACGTCATCTTCGGACAACCAAAGGCTCTCGTCACTCACACAACCTGTCACTCCACATGCCCGATCTTCATTCCCATCTGATCCTCATTGCTCAGGCATGACAGGCCGATCAGGCCGTAACTTCGTATCATGGTCAACTTCCACCACTATACCATTCAGGGATCGGCTGGTCACCTGGCCTTGATACGTCATGTCAACAGTCACTCTTTTCTTATTTCATCCACGGGAACTCCACTTAGTGACTGTAGTACCGATCGTGATCGTGATCTCCATCATTCCGCCAGTGTCTGGGACCGGGCTTAACGACCATACTTGGATGATTTCTCCACGTCGTGAATATCCGTTGGCCACCACCTTTTCTTCTTAATCGTGATCAACCTTTTCCCACCCATCAACCGTCATATGTTGATGGGTGTTCTGTCGTCACCAATCAACGGCCATGTGTGGTCCACTTCAGTCCCAATATTTTCCGATCGCTTCACCACATAAGCGTTGGCAATATCATTTTTCAGTTTTACGAAAAAATATATTCACATGTACGCTCGCCATTTCCATTTTAGGAATAAAGCATACGTGAATGGCGAAGTAGTTTTACTCAAAAACTTACTTGACTGCCCTGGACGTTAACTTGGTTAACGACTGCTTAATTGTTTTATAATGAACACGAAGGCTCAACAGGTGTAGTATCAATTAAGTCTAGTCCTGTTTTCACAATGTTGAGTACAAGCTTGTTAGCTTAACTTTAGGTATATCTAGCTGCTCTTTATATTGTCACTCAGGGTGACACTCGGTATTCAGTCCCTCAGCACTCAGCAAAATCGCTCGACCATAGCTGAGAAGCGAATGCAGTCAAGTCGCACATGAGTACGATTCCTAAGATAGCGCGATTATTGTGCGCATTTATATGTTATCGTTTAAAGTACGTATGTTACAAGTATATGTATGCACTAGTTTTCGCGTTCGGTTGTGCTGCGCGGCTGGCGCAATGGATAGCGTATCAGACTTCGAATCTGGGGGTTGCGGGTTCGAGTCCCGCGTCGCGTACATTTTCAAAAACCGGGTCGACGATAGTTTCATCAGAGCGACACTGTTGTGGGACACGAAATAACGTCAATTCGCTATCTTGACACACCAATCACCAACCCAATAAGCACAGATCTTTGTCACAGGATATACCTAAACTCAAAACCTAGTGCTCGGCACTCGCTAGAAGACATGCTTTTTGTCCCAGTTGTAAGGGCTACCGAAATTATTTTCATAAACAACAATCAGTTATTCTAAGCACTAGTTGTTTAAAACACTGGTTTTAGTAAGACATAGTGCGATTATTGAGGAACTTCTTGTCCCCTTGCTCTAGAAAAAAATACTTTCTCCGTCCCAAAGTTATCGTCTGATTCACCTTTTTTCAGCGTCTCACTTGTATGGTCGTTTTTTTGTGAAGTGCAACATTCGGTTGCAAGGAATGCTCTTCCTTACAGGTGCTCATGAAGGTAGTACTTGCTCGTTTAGTGCAACATTCGGTTGCAAATGAATGCTCTTCTTTGCAGGTTCTCAAGAAGGTAGTACTTGCTCATGAAAGTAGATGTGACATCATTTATACAGTGGCAGACTTTTTTTTTCGGTCAACGGGCTGAACCGGACTACGGCTGATGTTATGGAGCAGAAGAGCGCACAGTCGTTGGAATGCTGCCCTGCCTTCTGCAGTTGTTAATATATATTCATACACCGCTCATCGTTGCCCTTCAGTCATATTCTTCTTTTTTATAGGAATTATAGCATCAGATCTTTAACTACTTGGCATTCATCCAAAAATGGTCCAGCACAACAGAATTTATATCAATGCGAAGCTGGTTTACTCCATCACCAGTACCTTGATCGGCAAAGGCAGGTGCGAAATTCATCTATCTACCGGTGCTCCGCTAAATAACTCCAAACTTCAAATATGGTTTTATCCCACAATTTCAGCTAGCAGAACGCGTAAGGCCCCAATGTATCATCAAATGAACGCCCTTTAAAACTCTATATTTTGATATAATAGACCTCATTCGCAATAGTAAGTATCCTATTTGGGAGCAGTATTTCTGGCCAAAGAGAAGATATTTTTCAATTGACTAGATAATCTTTAGAGTCTGAATAAATGCAGTGGGTTCTCCTCTATTCAATAACCTCACTATAATCTAATATAATAGACCCCATTTGCAAGAGCAAGTATCCTTTTTGGGAACAGTATTTTTGGACAAAGAAAACATAATTGTGCAATTAGCTTCATATTTTTAATACTCTGAATAAATGCAGTATTGACTCCTTTATTCGATAACCTTACTATAATGCGTAATAGTTTGTTTTATGCTGAGTGTCGAAGAAATCCGCAACAGCTAAGTGAATGTGCAACTCATATATAGGTGAAAAAATACACATTAAATGAACAACTCTGAATCACATGAGCAAAATGAATGTAAAAACGAACGTGTATGAAGTTAAGAAACACAAAGATTTGCATATTTCTTTAATAATAATTGGGGCTAAAGTTTGCTTTTGTATAGGGACTACGTTTATTTGTCTATTAGTTGTCGACTGTGAAACAATTGTCTCAATTTAAAATCTGTTTTTACTAGTATTTCACCTAACCTATAAGTGAGAAAAGAACCATGGACATGATCACTATAAAAATAATAATAAAAAAATTAAGTAGTCACTGGGATGACATCTTACGCAGTATATACTACAATAGCTATATCATTCCGTTATCTTTATCTTATCAAGTTAGCTGTCTCAGTGAGGCGTGATCTTTATTAATGCGTCTAACGGACGTGATGGGTGTAGCAGTTGAGATTTCTCTTGGCAACATAATTTCAACTAAGATTACGCACTGATATTCATAGTAAATAATAGTATTAATATATGGGCACCTTTATAATCACCCCCAAAACCATAGACTCACCCCCAATATACAGTAGAACCGACATTAGCAACGAAAAAATATGGAGAAAGAGAGGAAAATAGTTAGGAAAAAAGGGAACAATTCTTAACCAGATGCGAACTTTGACACGCCCCGGGACCGGGGAGCATCGGGAGTGCAGGTTTTTGTTTGAACGACATTTGACATAATCCACTTGGCGCCGCCTCTCATACCAGCAATTCGTGGACCGGGGGCCAAGTTTGTGCGATCTCGTCGCCTGGTAGCGGGATCGAATCGTAGCGCAGCTCCTGATTTATATCTAACTCTAGCAGTTCCAAGTATTGGAATTGGTGTGACTCGCTAAATTCATTTGGTTACAGCGTTTGCTCGTCGGTCAAGATCAGCAGACGGGAAGCATCGGGAGTGCAGTTTATTTATTTTTAAACGCCATTTGACATCATCCACTCGGCGCCGCCTCTCATACCAGCAAATCGTGGACCGGGGGCCAAGTTTGTGCGATCTCGTCGCCTGGTAGCGGGATTAAATCGTAGCGCAGCTTTTAAATCTATATCTAATTCTAGCAGTATTAAGTTTTGAAATTGGTGTGACTCGCTAAATTTCTTTGGTTACAGCGCTTGCTCGTCGGTCAAGCCTCAGCAGACTCGTGGCTGTTGTCGGGCATTCGTTGCCGATGATGCTATCAAGACAGCTGTGGTGACCGCAGAAAAAGCATCGGATTACTCTCACCACAGCCGTTCTTGACGTGTAGTAAGTCGCAGACGACGCAGACATTCGCCTATTGCTGGGCATCAGACAAAGACGTAGACAACACTACGTGGTTGGAGAAGAGATCAAATGGTAATCAAGGTATGACGGTTGCAACGGTGGCATGACCCATGGTGCTTTTATCGATGCTGCGAAGAACTCATGCGGTCATGTGACGGAGCTCACGATGCCATACGACGACGCTAGATCGGCTAGCATGGCTTTGGTTGACACATCGTCGGTTTGCACTGTGAGTCCAAATAAAACCGCTGCCAGTATCAGCAGGTGGTTGGTTTGGATTGCCAGGCTTCAAAGAACTGCACCATCTAGCTGTGCGCAAGATTGGAAAAGCAACCGGTTGAAGTCGCGATTAGCTCGGAAAACCCATTCGGTGACTATGCTGGCGGCCTCTATAGCTTCCCCAACAACGGTGACTTGGCTTAAAAAAACGATGTCAACCACGCTCTTGTACTCGTCGGATACGGCACGGATGAGTTGGAAGGAGACTATTCGATCCTAAAAAATGAAACGGTAGTTCCTGGTGTGCTAAGGGTTTTGTGAAGCTTAAAGCGGATACCAAAGGTGAGCTGCGGTCTCAATACCTTGCCTATCATTCCCACTGGAGCATCCGCCACTAATGTTGATGGCGGCGGTGATAAAATCTTCGTTGGTCTGAGTCCATCCGCCTGGATGACTGTCGCAGCGTTTATGGCAATTTTTCACCATAATATCTACCGTCATTGGTACGTTTGTCTCACAGCGGAGGATGAAGGTCCACGATCCTGTCTACAGTATTAATTATCATGAAATAGGGGTTGGTATCAGTGCGAGAATCCAGCAACAGGGAGTTTCCTGGTTACTTACACATGAAAATGAATATCTGCAACCGTATAGTGCTTTATCGTTGCTACTTCATTAAAAAATGATCATCCGACAGCACAAGTTAATGATATCTGGTCCGTCCTGGTTGCAAAGATGTATGAATTTGTCCAATTGATGCATCTGACTCAAATGGAATGTGTGATTATGGGCACCTACTTTCGGTATCCGAGTCTACAGATACATGCTGGGGTGGTCGGCGGCTATTCGCCGCAGTTGTTCCCTTATTCGTAATATATTCTTTTTTTTCCTAATTATATCGTTCCCTATTTCAATATTCCTTTCGTAGCTACACCATATCCAGACCAAAATGGTGCTAGCCAAGACGGAATTGGCAAAATCCCAAATCGAATTGATGCTCCTTTTTGAATTCGATATCACTAGGCTATTCATGTTGCTTGAATATGTACAGTAGTAATTATGAAGATCAAGTAATCCCAAAATGCTTGACAGAACTAAATCACTCCGTTTTCGCCCGCACTCCTTTTTCGCTCCCTGGTTTGTATCTTGGATGTCACGTTATCTGCACTATTAACGGTTTACTACAAGCCACACAGGCGATCGTTCGCTGGGTCTGTTTCTTGATTGGTTCGTTTGTTTGAATGTTGTTTTGTTTGAATTTGAGCTATTATGGAGATTGTGAGAGTATCAACTGCGTTCAGGTGTAAACGCCCCTATAGCTCAACGGTAGATCAACCGCTTAGTCTGAGGACAACTGCCATGGGATGTGATACACACGATGTTGTCTCGTCTCTCGTCAAGTCAAGTTATGCTCTTTGTGAGTTTGACGTGTGCATAAGCTTTAGGACGTTCACTTGATCACCCTGGTTTGTACCTTGGATGCCACGTTTCCGCACTATTAACGGATTAGTATGTGGTGTAGTAGCTCTCAGAAATTCCTTCTGAGATGCGAACACCCACGGGGGGCCCAGATGACTGACTGTCCGAGGGGGTACTCCGTCCATCCAGGTCTTGATCCTATCCAGCATACCAGCCGACTGGATCGGTCACTTCCACCACCTTGGTCGTGACGACTTGGATGATCCATGTTCGAAAAACTCACCTTGTGTACCCGTCAGCACTGGCGGTTGCGCTTTCTTTATGGACCCTAGGGTGAAAGGTTAAAAGTCCGTCGAATAGGGAAAGGAGGGTTAGGACTAGGGGTAACTCCTGGGCAGAAATCTTCAACGGGGAGCAGGATTGGCAATATACTTGAAGCTTGTATACTGCGACGGCTGGACCGAGAATAATCGATCGGCCAGCTAAACCAAAGATTATAAAGGGGTAAATCCAGTCGTGTATGTAATAGGGAATCCAAATGAAACTCCACAATCTTCCACGCTAGACCAAAACGTTACCACACTTTCCAATAGAGATAAAACCGTGTTCAAAACACGGGCGACTTGAGTTGAGTATACGCGACGCGGCAACTCCCGATCAGGGGACTTCCGGTGGGTTACTTAAACCGTCCCCGGGCAAACCAATAGCAGCAAGAGGGGACTTCTTAGCCCTCTGCTGTGAGCAAATGAAATGAAGTGTCTTAGAAAGCGAAACGTATACTGAAATTTTATCCCTATATCCAATACAACCTTTTGTGTAACCTACCCCAAATGGCCCGGCTGGATAGTTATGTGTCTTACCTGAAATAGCCCAGTCAGTTCCACCTGGATCTCTTTTGAGTGGCGCACACCAAAACCATCCAGCTCCAGCTGGATGCTCTTTTATGTGCCGTACACCAAAACCATCCGGCTCCACCTGGATAGCCATCCATCTAGGCCCACTTAGCTGCTGGCGCCAGCTCTTCCTGAGAAGCTTAGCGTCCACCTCCGGCGTCCCCTCCGCCTTCCGCAAAGGCCCAGCCGTCTTCAGGCACGTACATCCTTCAGACCATCCGTCCCTCGGTCATCCACCGTCGGCATCCATCCGGTCCACCTCTGGCTATCCCGGTTACAAGTCCCTTGATCACGCCCACCTGGCTCGATTCCGTGCCTTTGCACCATTCTGCCGGCAGAGAATACACCCGGCAGCTAGTAGCCCACGTCCCATGTTGGCCGGTCCGGGCAGCTGGCTAGGACCAACATTTTCACCAATCAGGTGGGTGCAATCACTTCTCATTAGCCCGTTAATTTCCAAGTCACTTCACCACCAGTACAAGCCAGTGACTTGAAACACAGCGATCGTGCGCTGGGTCTGTTATTTGTTTCTTGATTTGTTCGTTTTTTTTTTAATGTTGTTTTGTTTGCTTCTGAAGCCTTTTGAGAGTTAGACAGCAACTCGTCACACATTTTTCTACTGGCGACAACACTAATTAAGTGTTTAAGTCAACTTCAATATGCGAGATTTTGATGGCAGCATCTCCGTCGGGTAGACATGTATATATCTCACTATTCCATTCTTTTATACGTATGATTGATTAAGCATTGATAAGTGCCATCAGGAATGAATTACAAGACAGAGGAACATGTGAATATGTCGCTTCAATCATACCGTGGTACAATGTACCATAGAGGAGGTACAAGGGCTGTGCTGATCAGAGAAAGGGGGTGCGAATATCATCTCCCGACTCAAACCCGCAAACCCCAGATTCGAAGTCTGATACGCTATCCATTGCGCCAGCCGCGCAATACAATAAACAGGAAAAACCGATACTTGCAAGCTCCGAACTTTAAACGATAACATATAAATGTGCGCTATCTTAGCAATTGTACTGATGGGCGACTTGACTGCATTCGATTCGAAATTAGTATGGCCCACACTATGACACATTTTTACTGTAGTCAATCTATCTTTCCTTTTCAATCTAGCGGGTTGTCACTTAGAGGGTACTCACTGAGTAACTAAAAAAACTTTACTCACTCAAGTTATCATCATCATACATAGAACTCGACCCGTAATCATCACCTACCACTGAACTAGTATGTATTCATTTACAAATAGACATAAATACACGCTATAAGACTACACGTCATTCATCAACAGGTCTAGCGTGCCAGTCGGCCTCATTAACGGTTATTTAGATACGGGTAAAGTATTCAAAAATTATGTATTTTTGCAAAAGTGGTGGTAGTTTCTGATTTGGTTATTATGATGCTAGATATATAAGCGTTGGCAATATCATTCGGTTTATATTTTTCAGTTTTACGAAAAAATATATTCACATGTACGCTTGCCTTTTCCATTTTAGGAATAAAGCATACGTGAATGGCGAAGTAGTTTTACTCAAAAACTTACTTGACTGCCCTGGACGTTAACTTGGTTAACGACTGCTTAATTGTTTTATAATGAACACGAAGGCT
>MIQA02004976.1:0-18767 GCA_001887855.2 Sclerospora graminicola | reverse complement strand
AAACACAAACCGTACCAAAACCATTATGTTGTTGTTGTAAAACGTAGTCTATTTAGTTAATTTTAACTATTAGCTACAATAAAATTACCTAAGACTTGATATAAACCTTCCTCTGATCGATACTCCTCCCGCCGCAACGAAAGTAACAATTCTTGACGATCAATAGGTCGGTCGTGCATCTCTCCCTGGATGCTCTCAAGACATATCTGCAAACGAATTCCTCTGAGCCTGGAGCTTGTACTTCGTTTTTCAAATTCTATCACCGCTTGCACTTGTTCTAAAGTCTTTTTCCACAAATAACCAATGTGCTCCTGTGCTGTTCTGGTTACCCCTTGAAAAATTTGCTCGTTACGTAACTGCCATAGCCACGTCTCGCCAATCGAACAGAAAGCCCACCATAATCTGGCCAGCTCCTTACTGCATGCTTGGGCTTGGTGCCCACATCGAATTTTTAGTCTCTTCATAATGACCGATGAGACCGGTGGTGCTTGTCGAGTAACGAAATGCCATTTATATGCGTTAAGATCCTCTGCTTTAGCCCACCAACCGTTCCATAAACTTAAAACGCGCGTCCACAGTTTCTGTGCGCGCGTACACCCCCACACAATATGTGTGACCCCTTTCCCGGGTGCAAGACAATGATCGTCCATTGTGCACCCGCCTTGTGATGAATATCCATCGTAATAGCAATTCAGCTGGAACGTGGCCATTCGATACAGGCACCACCGTTGGTAATCAGATAACAAATGATCGTGTCGCCAAACATCATGTGTAGTCTGATCTTGTATAAATCCATTCCACGTATCTTTTTCCCTGTGAGACTTCCATCGGGTTTCAATCTTGTGTAGTGACTTCGTGATAATCTTGTAGTACAGTCCTCGAAAAGTCTTCCTAAGCCAGTGTTTGATCGAGGACGTCCGCACCTCCACATTCGATTCCCATGCGACTCCATGTATCGCCGGGTGTGCTTCGAAAACTAGACTATGCGGCCACTCAATCTCCTTGACGATACCTGACTTCTTATCCGTCGATGTTGACTGTATGCAGTCCCAATATAAGCCGTCTTGGCGTTGCTGTAGTAGGCAGTGATCTCCATTCTTCTTATCGGTCCCCTTGATCAGCCTTCGTCCGTGCTTCTTCCATTCCATAGACAGCCATTGTTTGGGTACCCACAATAAACGTAAAGGTCCTTGTTCCCCCACGCTCTGTCCTATCTCCACCCGCGGCGAACAAAGAATAATCGTTAGTAACCACCGTCCAATCTTCGCTCTAGTGTGGCCTTTCTCCAACGTGAACTTCGCTTTCCACTTGAAGGTGTTTTCTGATATCCGCTGAATATTGAGATCTGCAATCGTTCCCTTGACGCATCTATCAAACTTTCGGTTAGATAGGTAGCTCGCTGATAAGTCGTGTATCCACGGGTTCGAAAACCAGGTATATCCACCCCAAAAGCGCCTTAAATGTCCTTGCCCCAGTCCATGCCACGGCCTCTCGCTTAGCCTAGCTGTTACCAGAATCTCTTCATCTTGATAAACTCCGACTGCTGGTTCTATCGTCTGTGTAGAACACCGCTCGAGTAACTTAGGGAGATGTTCTTTAATGTACTCCTTCAGTGTATTGTGTTCTTCTGGTGTGGGGCCCAACGCCTCCGCAAGTGAGCTACGTATCATCGCTACGGCGCTTCCTTTATGGAGTCGTCTCTCCGGTTTACCTATGTCATATGAAGAAAACCACAAGTTAGCAGTGCTACATCTGTTGAGTTGTGTCCAGTTCCGCCATGCAATGTTATAACGGTCCGTCGGTTCTAGTAGCCACATAGTCGCCTCTTTCACCATCAATGTGTGTATAGCTGCTGATATAGAGATGAGCCCTAATCCGCCCGCCTTTTTCGGAGTAAACAGGAGAAGCGGAGAAATTTTGTGACGTCCTCCCTCTGTGTCCGTCGCCTTACACCATATGAAACGCTTTTGTAGCGCTACCAACTCTCTTAACGTGTCTTCTGCAGGTGGGAACGCTTTAGCGGTGAATAGGATAGCCGGTATTGCGATCGCGTTAAACAATGTGACTCGTTCGTCGACCGACGTGCTACACTTTGTGGCTGTCAATAGTCGTCGTTGTATAGCTCGTATTCTCCCCGTCCAGTTTTTGCCCGTTAGTGAAGAATTTCCGATCTGATATCCGAGGTACCTTACCGATTCCCTTTGTTGCAATACTGGTACCGTGTACCAGTTTTCCGGATAGTTGTCCGTTTCCAGTAATATTACTTGACTTTTGGCAGGTTGCATCTGTAGGCCCGATAGCTGTCCAAACTTCTTCACAATTGTCAGAGCTCTTTCCAGATTATTACCTTCTTGAAAGAAAATGGTGGAGTCATCTACAAACGCAGATAACCTGTGTTCCCACTGCCTTGTTGCATCTCCGAGCCTCAGTCCCTTTACTTCCGTATCTTGAGTTATCGCTAGTCCTAGCGGTTCGACCGCTATGATAAAAAGTAGCGGTGCCAGTGGACATCCTTGTCGAATACCCGAAACTACTGGAATCGCTTCAGAGAGCTCCCCGTTGACAAAAAATTTTGCCGTAGTTCCTTCATGAATCTTGCCCATCACATCAATGAAACGCTGTGAGAATCCAAACTTTTTGAGCACGAGCATGAGGTAGGTCCTGTCAATTGTGTCGTAAGCCTTCGCAAAGTCGATCAGCAATACACCGCCACTCTTCTCTGCACTTTTTACTCTTGGGGTTCGCCGAAATTGCTCTAGCATGTCCAGCATGAGGACTACCGCGCGGTCCATACGTCGTCCGTGCACAAAGCCTTGCTGCGTGTCCCCGATCAGTCGCCCTAAAAATCGCTGCAGCCGAAACGCAAAAACTTTCGCGAAAATCTTGTAGCTCGTCTGCAATAGCGAGATCGGACGATAATCCATGGCATTTTCGGAGTCTCCTTTTTTTCGGAGCGGTATAATGACCGCTTCCGAAAAGGATCTCGGCGGGTCTTCTCCCTGTAAAATCGCATTACTCACATCGCATAAGTCAGTTATTACTTCCTCCGCAAAGTCCTTATAAAAATCATTGTTGAGTCCGTCTGGTCCGGCCGCTTTTCTCCGTTCTAAACTTCGTAACGCAAGCTGGACGTCCTCTTCTTGTATTGGCGCCATCAACCCTTGATTTTCCGTCTCTGTAACCTGTCTATCTCTCCGAAACGTGACTAGACGGTCCAGCTCCTTTTCTAACTCGTTGACTCCTATTGTCCGATGACTCCGACTTAGGATCCCTCTCCAGACTTGTGCAAACTTGTCCGGGATACTCATCGCTTCAGTCGTTTGCATACCTGTGTCTGGTATCGTTATAGCTATTACATGCTGATTACTCTCCCATACTGCAGTGCGTTTGAACAACCACCGCATAGTCTCCATGCTGCGTCGTAGTCGTCGTCCTTGTCGTGCCGTATTGTCTAGTAGTGCCTCTTGTGTTGCTATTCCTAGTATCTGTGCTCTGGATGTTGCCTTTCCGAAGAGAGACTGCGCTAATTGCACCGCTTTCCGTTTCCTTCTTTGCCGTACGCGTTTCCTGACTCGCATGATTGCTGCGATCCACATCTGCACCTGTCGATCCCATTGTTCATGCGCATTAAATACTCCTCCTCGTCTGTTGCCTACTTCTGCCGTTACTTCTTCTACGATGCGTCGCCGATTAGCTCCTTTGACCGGAAATTGAAGCCTGAAGTGTTGCCTTTTGAGTACCTGTTGTCTTGTGTGCGGTTCTCGTAATAGCAACGATACCTCCTCATGATCTGAGGGTACCAACGGCGTACTAGTTTCTACTTGTTCTACCCAGTCGTATCTGTGTGATGGTATGTAGATACGATCCAGCCTACTGGCTGTCTCGCCTCTCCAAAACGTGTACTCCATGTTCTCCGTTAGCTCCTCGGCATCCCATACTGATTTCTGGGCCAAGGCTGCGTCATACCAACCCGCCGAAATGACTAACCTTGATAACTCGCTGCACTCTGATCTCGTTTCACTCCCATGCATACGTCTGTCCAGCTGCGGCGCTTCGACGCAATTGAAGTGGCTATAACAACGTCTCCAGTTTGTGTAGGATACCATTTACCTATATCCTTAAAAAACATCGTTCGGTTAGAGTTAGTATCAGCTGGGGCATATATGTTTATGACCCTCCAATTTGCCAACTCCACTGCAATGATTCTCTCCGACCATTGACTCTGGTTCCACGGCTTGGCTAGCTTGCCCTGTTCTGGTGATAGAAGGATTCCGACTCCACAGGCCTTGGTTTTTGAAATACTCCAATACGCTAATCGTCTGTTCTCATCTTGATAGTTCCACATTCGTTCCCATGCTCGTGTGACTTCCTCTGCTTCTGCCGCATTAGTAATGTGCGTTTCTTGGATTACCATACAATCCGCCCTCTGAGACACCGGTTTGTTTCTCCATACTTGTAGCCATGCTTGTCGTGTTTGCGCCTTAAAGCCCCTGACATTTTGAGTTGTTATCCGTAATTGGTTACCACCTCCTCCTGCCCTCTTGTTGTTCGATCCATCACCTCGTGTATACTCTACTTCTGCTACCGTTCTTCTGCTATATGCATCTAACAAGTTTGTTAGTCGCTGTACTTCTTGGTGATAGGTGTCTGCTACGTCGGTGCCCTTAGTAGAGCAAAAGGGAATCTGGTTCTGATTCCCGAGATGATTTATGTATCTGCTCAGCTCCTTGTGTCTCCCCCCCTGTCGATGCACTTACAGGTGTTAGTGTTGTAGCAAAATATTTAGCTAAATCTTGCCACACAGTTGCGTCCTCTTCGCTTAGCCGTTTGGTCAGCTCCTTCATCTTTTCAATCACCTGCTGCGCCCTCTCTATACGTGCTATCTTCTGGAGAATGTCTTCTGTCTCCATCGCTTCTTCTCCTAGTATCGCCGCGAATTGTGTGTGGTATATGTGCGCACACAGTGCCATGTATGCGAAAATCTTTTTGTTATGTGGTGCACATAAGTTCCACATATAGCTATTCCCATACTTGGCACTCTTGATGAAGTTCCAATCTTCTCTGCTATGTCGGATCGCTTCTTTCTGTTGATCAGTTGTTACCACCTGTACTCGTCGACGCCAATCTTCAATCCGGCTTGTAAAGTCTTGACCATACTTACCTGCATGGGCTGTTCGAGTAAGGTGCTCCCAGCACTCTATCCACCAAGTTCTTGTCAAAATGTGCATTACTTCACTGCTGAACCTTTCAATGATACGATGAGGGTGACTGAAACACTCTAACAGCTGAAGAATAGCTCCCCCTTCCTTGGCAGCTGCCAGCCTCCACACTCTTTCTTCCGCATCTGCATATGGGAAGGCTGTGCCCTGATGGTGGTTCCATACCACCTCCATGGTGTTCCAGACACGCGCCCACTCTGGTTCTCCATTCTTGTGTTCTTGTGTCCCGGTAGTTGTAGCGTGCAGCTCATCAAAGAGCTCTCGTTGTACTGGCGTAACTATTTTGGTCGTCTCACCTTCATCCGGTCCGTATGTTGTGGATACAGCGCGTTTCTTATGCATGCGTGTGGTTTCTGCATCCTTGATCGGGATCGCTTGACTTACCTCCCCTCCCACTTGCTGCATATCTTCGTCTGGTGCCTGCATCAGTCTCAATTGACTGGTAATGCGTGGTGAGTCCTCTAGCAAACATCTTTCGTGTGTGTGTTGGTGCCACTTGCTTAATACCTCCTCCTGCACGCCGTAAGTGTCTGCAAAGAATCGTCTTATTCTTGGATCGCGTAAGTTAACCTGTAATAATTCTTCTTGGTTGTCCGCTGACAAATACGATACAGTGTCAATCAGAAAATGTATCATATCTTCTGTACCTGTTTTTGCAGCCAGTAATAGTTGTTCAATTTGGTTGTGGACAAATTGTGGAGCCGATGATCGTTCGTCGTCGGTTGACCTATCCTTCCTCTCTACTAGTTGTCTGCCTTGTGTCTCGGCCATATCAACGTCGTCTACTCCTTCAGTCAATCGTTCTGCCTCGGTTCTGCCCTCTTTGGTTCTCCACCCATGCGTATACGCATGGTAGTGTGCTGCCTTAAAGTGTAGCACTAGAGGCATCTTTCCGTTACCTTGAATGGCCTTCTGTTTTAAACTTTTCACTTCTTCAATGCACTGTCCTATAGGCAACGGATACTCACCACATGTTGCGTATTTCTTTCGGTGGGCCATCCTCGTCTCCGGGGCATAATGAATGGCCCCTGCTACTCCACCCTTCTCATCGTCACTTAGTACAAAATGTGTCGTTGGAGCATGGTACCAATACACCCCAAGGTATCGTTGCTACCCCACATTTTGCAGCTTACTGTTGCACTCAGCTCCGAAGGGCTACTTCCATACTCTTCGAAGTATCTCTTGAATTCTACTTCCGATTGCCTGCCTGTCATACGGTCATATCCTCTCCCTAAGCTCCGCAGCGTTTGTTTCCGAATACCCGGGGGGTATTTCAGTTGAAAGTCCATTAGCCCCCGTGCTGCACACCCTCTTTTCAAACTGGCAGTTGCCGCTTCTAGAATCTCGGGATTGTCTCGTAAGGAGGAATCATACAGAGCTTGGACAATGCTGTACGCTTGACAGTTCCCGGTCGCTGCTGTAGGTACCTTGTGGAGACCCATCTCTACAAGCGCTTCCCGAAGTGTGTAATCTTTCTTACTATTTACTTCCGGTCCTGTCCAGGCAAAATACTGCACTGGTCCCTCTTTTGCTTGTACTCCTGTTCCTAGTTTCATTAAAGCATCATTAGCAATACTCTCCAGGTTAAGCAAATCAGCTGCCGAGTTGAGCTTGATCGTCTCATCTGAGGCCCGCTTGCTTGGTACTGCGTTACTGTCTTTTTGTTGCTCGCGGGTTGTCGGTCCAGACCCGGGCTGGGTTTCTGTCAGGTTGGGTTTCTTTTTGGGTCGGGTTTTGGAAACCTGTCCTGTGTTATTTTTATTTATTTGTCCGGTTCATTAACCGGTCCTCCCTGACCCGGGTTTTCCGTTGCGACGGCTGGTGAGACATTACTTTCCACTTTATCATTACCTCGCGTTTTCCTTTTAACTGTCGTCTAGTTATCCTTTTCCGCCGAAACCGACGCACCTTCCTGATCCGCCTGCTTTCCTGGATTTTCCTGCACCTCTCGCGGCTTGGCCGCCTTGGCTTCTTCCGAGGCTACCTCAGTAGCCACTGTTTCTTTTGACAACGTCTTCTCCTCGCTCGTCGCCGTATCCTTTTGTCGTCGTTTATCCTGACGCTCATCCTGTTGTCTGCAATTCTCTCGTACTTCGTCTCGCAGGGCTTCCATGCTCGCAAAAATGGGTTCAGGTGAGTCGATCAACTCTACTTCTTCCACTGTTACAACTAAACAATTTTTCTCTTTCAATTGTTCGATAGTTAGTGGGCACGTACGCATCTGATGTCCTGCTCCTCCACACCGCATGCAGTGGATCTGTCCTCGTGTTGCCGGGTGTTCTAGCATCAACACCAGCCCACACCACATGATCCTTTCCATTCCTCGCAGTTGTTTTGGACAACCGCTCGCATCAACCACTATCTCCCAGTCTAGTGACGTGGAGGATAGTGGGCTTCCTTGATCCAGTTCTTCGAACCGGAAATCAGCTTGGATTATCGTCTGAAGATACCCATGCAGTTTCATGATGTCAACATTTCTCGTGACATTTCTCACTTTGATGACATATTCCGGATGGAAACCCATACCTGTTGCGTTTCCGGCAATTCTTCTGTCCCAGACTTTCTCTGCGACTGGCTCTTTTGCGTGCATGTTACGTAGGCCATGCACTTGCTTATGGTATGGGACTGTGACCCCCTCATACCTCTTCGCTATTTCTCGTGTTAAAAAATATAAATGCAAAGTATGTTCCGATTGGTTATAGCTGATAGACTTCACTTTTGACAGCATTTCCCATAGTTTTCCATTATCCATTCCACGTGCTGTAGCTGCTGTGGATATGCTCTCTTGTAGACTCTTTGTACTTTGAAAGGCCGTCTTGATAGCCGTTTCTCCTCTTAGGTCCATTACGAGACATCCTTCTACCCTTACTCTGATAGTTAACACTAAGCGTAAACGATCCGCTGACGTCATAATCTGGCGTAAAAATTGAGGTAAAATTCTAGCCAAAATTGTTCCTTCCGCCAGCCCCTGTACAATGATCCACTCTTCTGGGCTACCTTCCCGAAATTTCTTCTTGTCCTTTCCATTCCATTCCCGTTCACATATTTTCCGTAATGTTTCCACCCGGTCTGCGGAATAAATGGCTGGATTGAACAAATAATCTTGGGGCACTCGCGGGGTTGCTTTCACAACTTGCGTATTTCCAGTCACCTTGGTTAACCATCCTTTCAGAACGCTGTCCCCTTGTACCGCTACCTCAACTTGGCAACTACCGATCATTCGTGAAAGCACATGTTCCAACGGTTGGTTACTTCGAATTGCTGTTGCACATGCAGCTGCTGTTTTATTTTTCCACACCTTCCAATCTAGTGAATGCTTAATCACCACTAGTTCAAACAGATCCAGTAGACGTTCTAATTCACTGTGTTTCAGGTCTGGCCATTTCCTTACCAATGTCTTGCTCTGCCCTTTAGCCCCTTTTGTTGGCCCCGAGGAGCTCTTAGTTCTCTCCTTGTTTGTTCCTCCTTTCTTCTTGGGGAAAAGCAGTTTGAACATCTGCTGTATAACATCGAGCCACGTTTGGAGGCGTGGGCGTACTTTTTCTGCTCCCGTTAGTGCCCGTACCAGTACCTGTGCCAAATCTTCTGGCGTGTTCGTCTGGCCCTTTTTTTTCCGACACTGCTTCTTGCCCTGATTCTGCCTGCGTGGAAACTTCCCCTTGTTTCAACTGGGAAGAGCGTTCTTGATTGTCATTGTGTTCGCTGCTGCCCTCTATCTTTACAACAGCCATCTCTTCACCTCCTTGATTTTTGTCAGCGTTAACTGACTCCTCTGTCATGGGCTCATCTTGTACTGGTTCTTGTGAATCCGCTACGACTTCGTCAATCACAAGAGGGCGTTCCTCATCGCCGTCTTTGATTTCCCTCTCTGATTCTTTCGTCTTTGCTTGCACATTGTCCGTACTCACCCCTTCTTCCCCGGGTTTATCGGGGGGTTTACGTATCTCCTTCGGGTTAATACCCGGTCGTGTCATTTCTTAAGTGTTAGCTGTAGTTAACTTGTTAGTCCGCAACCTGGTCGAGCAAGTTGATCTTACACGGCTAATTTGGAACTGTATGACAAGCACTCGTAAAAAGTCACACTGGGCTACCCAAAATTATGTTCAAAATATCAAACTTATGTGTAAAACACTAACCTTTTGTATGCGTGACATGGGGTTCGAAGTGTGTACCAAGTTTATCGACACGTAGAAGCACTGTCTGACCATAGGCTAGCTTAGGTTACCTCCGCGTGTCTCGATATGAGAGGACGCGCAATGGTCTGGATCAGGATGACTCGAACCTAATTTCGGATCACTAGGATTATTCCTAAAATAAGTTAGGGTAATATAGCTTTTACGATTTGCATAAAAGCTGATGTGTAAAGTTTTAGCTCTTAATAGTAGGCCCCGCCTATGAGTGGCAGTCGCCTATGACATGCATTTTAGGGTATTTGTAGAATGAGGGGTATTTTGCGATTGTGCCCATGGTACGGAATAGCCCCGCCCGTAAATCCCTTGGTTTGCTGGTTACTCAGCGTCGACGTTAAATAATGCCGGGAAGATGGTAAGATTGAAGCTGCAGATGTAACTCATAACATTAGCCTAAAGAGACCCTACGCCTGGATTACCATAATAAATCCAATCAAAACGCTATCAGCTCCATTTCCATGCGACGGACGGTGACGTGTTTATATTCAGTATTTTTTATTTGATGGTCAATGCGGACGCGAGTGTTTTTTACAGATACTGTACTAGCAGGAGTCATCGTCGTCATCGCTTGAATCATCATCGTCGTCGTCATCATCATCGTCATCGTCATCATCGTCATCATGCTTCTTTTTTTTTCGATGGGCTTTTAGTGACCTTCCAAAACCTTTTAAAGAATTACTTTCTACTCTTAGCGCTTCCGTGACTCGAGATCTTAAACTTGTTCCCACCGCTTTGTCGGCACCATTCGCAAAACTTGCTGCCAGTACAAGCAGTATGCATATCAGAATGACCATATCAAACAGGTGCATGTTGAGACGAAAGGTTTGTCGAGGTTAAAGGAAGTTATGCAGTGCGCGTTCAATTTGTTTGCCAAAAGGAGTGAATAAACATCCATCTTTCATCCTTTGAGTCGCACTCGTTTCAGTCATGAACACCTCAGACATCCTTCCCCTTCAGATAATCAATCAAAAAGTGTAGATGGGCTCGACATTGCGCATAAACGTCTGTAAGGATTAGAAAAATAACTATACCAACTTACGCTGGGTTTGAGAAAGGAAACTCAATGGCATTATAAACGACCACTTCCGACCGAAACATTTCTCAGCACAAAGCAGACATTGCTTCTGCACCGCAACCCTTGTAGGTGATAGCCCTTGATGCTATGTCCCTTGTCCAAGCCCTTCAAAATATTCTCCGTCTCGTCAGCGTACGGCGATTATTCCAATGTGAATTCAATATCGACGGTGAACGTCACGCATATCACGGCGGCTATAGCGATCACGATCACGCCCGCGGTCCCGGTCACGGCTGCGGTCTCGTTCACGGCTGCGGTCACCGCCGCGATTGCGTCGCCGGTCCCGTGATCTCGATTTTGATCGTGACCGACGTCGCTCATAACGATCTCCACCACGTCCACGACTACGACTTCTATCGCGCATAGGTTCGCGAGATCCATACCGATCCAATCTTGCTATTCCCTCATCACGGAGCCCACCCACCTGAAAATGTCCAATCGCTTCTCTACCCGAGTACTTGACATTCACATCAGCTCCCCCTTTGCGGGTTTCGCCGATCCCGCCGCCAAATTTGCGAGGCAACCAGTCTCGCACGGTGCGCCCTCTTTCCACATCAACAACCACTCGCCGGCCATCAATTTTCTTGCCGTCAGCATACTTGTATGCGGCCTTCATGTCCGCTTCTTTCTCGTACTCTACAAATCCGTAGCCACGTGACTTGCCTTCCGGGTCTTCCACCAACCGAACACTCTTGACAGGACCGTACTGCTCGAACTCATGCCGTAACTGCTGCTCTGTTGTCTCGTAGCTGATGCGGCCTACAAAGAGCGTCTTGTATGCGTCTTGAGTCTTTCTCGGGTCTTCTGCGTTCGGGTCCCACTTGGCTCGATCTTCCTGCATCTTGGCATCATTTTTTGCCATTTTGTCCTGGCGGCGGCGATCACGACGTTCTTTCGGTGTCTCCTGCACTTCTCGAGGTGGAGGGTTTTCCTTTTCAAAAGCGTCTACGAAGCTGGCTAGCCCCGTGTAGGGTGGCATCTTGCGCTTCACCAGACGAGGGAGATGATCAAGTGGTGCATTAGGCTCAAACAAAACCTTGAGATGCGTTGGAAGGTGCATGATCGCGGGACCCATGCCACTAGAGCTCATTTGCCCCTTGGGGGTCATCTTGCGGTGCGCGTTTGGGTTACTCATGGTGGAAAAGATCGGATATTGAAATCTTTGATTTGACCACGTTAATTAAACAGTGGCAACAACGCTGGATCTGTGAGGCCTCCACAGCGTCTGTATGGAAGAAGACAGGACAGGCGAAAGAGACTAAAACGCGCTCGTCAGGGCGGCGATTGGTGTGGGGGACCTTCGCAAAACAAAATTGTTAGTGTAACTGTTACCGGTATATATTAATTCATTTAAGATAAAAAAATAATTGTATTAAGCTATTATGTACTATATGTTTAAAAAAATAATTATATTCTAAGGACGTAAAATATGCGATTGGAGAGGAATAGGGAACAGTACCGTGAAAGTCTTTAAAAAGGCACACCCTTCCACGTGGATACCATCAGTCAATTTCGAACGAAACGATGCGGTTAATAACCGCATTAGTGGCGCTGCTGGCGTCTGCTTATCCCTCGCTGACATCTGCTCGTGGTGTTCATGTCAACTTGACAGCTAGTTGGCCCAGTTCCCCGTTTTTCCCGCTCATGGAAACGAGGTAAATCTCATTAGATAGTCTACGAATGATTCATAGTGTTTCTCTGTCTTCTTAATTAAATTTTATTTTGTAGTGAGTTTCTAGCGGAAGAGAATCCTCTGTACTTTTGGAAGTTTCTGGACGAGGTGGGGAAGCGTACACCGTATATCACGTTAATGAGCTCCAATGTCGATGAGCTGGGTTCGCTCTCAGTGACGATAGCGGAGAGCATTGCTCCCGGCTCTAAAAATGTATGCTACGACTCTTTTGTTTCTCATTGTCATGAATCATCAATACGAACCTATCTTAAACATGTTGATGTCATCTTGTAGATTTTGGAGCTCATGCTAGCGACGCGAACATACTCGGTGAAGGTAGAAATGTTCCGTCAACTAGCTCTAGACTCGGGCGTTCGTCCGTGCGGAGAAAATGCAACTACGTGGGCAGTGTTTTATCGCGAGCCGCACTGTGTGGAGTCTGTTGCATGTTCAGTGGATGAGCTTGATTTAATTTTACGTGGCAAAGCGCCACAGGCTAAGAATGCATGTGTTGCCGCTGGTATTAATGATGTCGAGCTTCAGGTCGATCACAAGTATCCACACGCTGCGTCGAGCTCTGAGAAGACGCCAATGACAGCGATTCTGTATGGTTTGGTGGGCAAGGATGAGTTTCATGCTTTCCACAAACGACTCGTCAGTGAAGCGAAAGGAAACAAAATCCAGTACATGGTACGTCACTATCCGCGCGATTCACCGATGGAAACTTTGTTACAAGGATACGGTGTGGCACTAGACATTAAAAATATGGAGTACAAAACTATCGATGATTCGAAACGAACAGGTGATGATGATAAGATTGATGGTACTGAAGAAGACGAGGAAACGGACGAAAATATTGATGACGAAGAGGTCGACGGATTCCTGTTTAAGCCTCTCATGGCTCGGCATAAATCTATTGCTAAAGATTTGAAACAGTTTTACAACCTTTTAGTAAAAAAAGCAGAAGATGAACAAGAAGAGGAAGTAAAGGCTTGGCATTTGAAGGACTTAGGTGCGAGTGCTGCTCGTGCAATTGTGGATGCGAAGAATCCGTTAAAGATGCTTGAAACCCTATCACAGGACTTCCCTCTTCAGGCGAGGAAGCTCGCATTCTCGCGAAAATCAATTTCTACGGAACTCCGTGACACGATTGCCTCGACGCGCTTTCAAGTCGCAAACAAAAGGTTGACAAACAAGTTCATTATGAATGGAATTGCGGTGGATCCAATGCAACGCTCGTTTAACGTGTTCGATTTTATGAAGACACTTAAAGTGGAGTGGTCTGTGGCTAAACAACTAGGTCGTTTGTCATTGAACCAAACGGAATTGGAGGACATGCTAACGCACGTGCGAGAAACGAACCAAGAACAACCAGTAGTTCGTGTTCGTATGCGTGGACCCAGCGGTGGGTCAACCCCTCTTTACCTGAACAACATCGAGACTGATCCGGGCTCTGCTGACTGGCCGCGCGATATTGATGCACTAAGACGCCCGGCCTGGAATCTCATTTTTGTTCGTAAAAACATGTATGAATGCGTACTTGTTCTTGACCCACTGACGGGAGAAGGCCGTGCTGCTCTATCTCACATTAGTTTTATGCGTCTGCGCGGTGCACCTATTCAATGGGGACTTCTCATTTCCTCGAAGGAGCTCATGGCGAGCAAAACCCCTAATGATCGTCGAGCGCTTTTGGAGAAGTACAAGGGATTCAAGGATAAAGACAAAGCAACTTCGTGGCATTTTGCAAAGCTGCTGATGCTGGCGCAGTCAAAGGATGGGCTAGAGCATGAGAAGTCACTGAGTGGAGACGGAAAAGCTGACGAAACCTTTTCGACCAAAATTGCTTCGGCATTTGTGCAAAAAGTCGGTGAAAATGATAAACCTGACGTTTTCGTTGAAAACCTTCTCGAAGCTTATACCGACGCTGTTGCCAGCATCTCAACGGCTGAAGAAAGTGAGGAAGAGGCGTTGGCATGCTTGCATAGCGATCAATTTGACGAGGAAGTGCTGCAAATGACGGAATTCATTCACATGAAGCACGTGCCGTTGAACTCGTTCGTCTTTAATGGTGTGGTTCAAAAGGATCTGGATATTCAACGGTCGATAATGAACAACTTTGGACGGGACCAACCACTCTATGTTGACATGGCCCATCGGGGTTTGCTCGATGACGAGATGGATCTTGTTGAGGAACTCATGATTGCTCAAGACGCATACCCAGCTTACTTCTCAATTTTCGATTACTCACAAAGCAGTCACATGGAAGACACTGGAGTTAAAACGCCAAAGCATCTTTTCGTTGATGATGTAGATGGCCGCCTTGAGTCTGCAGCTCGGCCTGCAATTACATATTTGCATGCACCCGGCTCTAGATCGTTGCCTAAAATCCAAACACTGATGTTTCCAGCGGACTTTGGTGACGTGCGTGATGCCAGCTATGCCTATCATATAGTAAAGGCTGTACTTGAAGACTCCGAGAAGCACTTGCGCGTTGGACTTGTGCCTCAATTAAAAAGCCAAAGCAAGAGCATGGAAACGAGCAACAATGTGGGGGAGTTTGTGGCTGCCATTCTTGCCACTGTGGGTAATTCAGATGAGGAAGCTCACGTCAAATTTATTCTAGAAGCGCTGGATTGTGTTGTCAAGCAGGAACCTATTGATTCAATGATTGAAAAGCTTGTTGGAACCTGGAAGACGACAGCAACGGAAGATGACAAAAAGAAGAATAACGTGTATACGAAGATGGTAGCCCTGTTAAACAAGCGCGGAAATTGGCTCACCCCAAAGCAACGCAATGCACTTTTACAATTCAGCACGCTTTTGAACTCGCGATTTCCACCTGCATATGAAGAAACAAGTGAAGAAAGCCCGACAAAGATCGCCCTTCCGCAACTGTTTATTAACGGCAAGCCAGTAACTCTCCCTTCCCACTATTTGTCGGGTGAAGATGTGGCTACGATCGTAAACTTCGACCTTAAATACCGCACTGAGCCTGTCGCGAAGGCACTTGTCAAGCCCAATGTCACCCTCAAGTTCTCTAAAGATGCTGATAAACTGAGCTTTGATGTCGTGAAAACCGCTGGTATTGTCGACAAGTACATAGAGACTGAGCGAGAATCACGCTTGAAACTAGACGAGGATTCGCCTAATGTTGTTCGGCTACCGGGTGATCCATCTCTTCAGGTCGCAGCCTACGTTGACCCACTGTCCGAGGCAGCTCAAGTGATTAGTTCGATGCTTCGGATGCTTCACTCACAGCTGAACGCTACCATTGAACTCGTTTTAATCCCTGCAACCGAGTACACGGAGTTTCCATTGCGACGCTTTTACCGATATCTTTTTGAAAAGAGGCCGTCTCTTGCTGCAACAAGTGTCGAATTTCGCAAACTGCCGATTCAACCCATCTTGACCATGAAAATCGACACCCCTGAGGCCTGGAATGTCCAGACTCTTCACGCGGGTGATGACCTGGACAATTTGAGAGTGGATCCATCGAATCCGGCAGCGGTCAAATCGACGACCCAAGCGGTCTTCCGACTGGAAAATCTTTTGGTGTACGGCCAGTGTCGTGACATGACCTTTAGCATGTTTTTGCCCCCCAATGGTCTACAGTTGATCCTTGAGCGTGAAGTTGGTGGTCAGCTGCTCCACCGTGACACCCTCGTGATGAAAAATTTTGGGTACTTTCAACTTCAGGCAACGCCTGGTGTGTGGTCCTTACATCTGGCAAGAGGACGAGCTGCTGAGCTTTTTGACATCATCGACCCCAAGACAAACCTTCCGATAGAGTCCCAACCCGTTATTGTTTACGACTTTGGGTCCCAAATTTCTCAACTGTTTGTTCGTAAAAAAGAGGGCATGGAACACGAAGAGCTACTGCAAGATGCAACAACTTTGTCCAAATCAAAAGCTGAGGTTGACGCGAAAGCAACCGACAACGACGATGGAGCTCTCCGCTCGTACTGGAGCTCAATGCTTAATGTAATGGGCAAGCAAGACACCGCTGCAGTTGGTAAACCTAACCAAGCGAATGAGGACAGTGCCCACGTGCCGTCGACGCAACGCACGGGAGAGACAATTCATGTCTTTTCAGTCGCTTCTGGCTACTTGTATGAACGTTTTCTCAAGATCATGATGTCGAGCGTACTGAAGCGGACGCGGAATCCAGTGACATTTTGGTTGCTAGAGAACTTTTTGTCTCCTGAATTCAAAGCATCCATTCCAATTCTGCGCGAACAGTTTGGTATGGACATTCGCCTTGTTACGTACAAGTGGCCTAACTGGCTACGGCAGCAAACGGAAAAACAGCGAATCATTTGGGGTTATAAGATCCTTTTCTTGGATGTGTTGTTCCCGTTGGGTGTGCAAAAGATCATTTACGTGGACGCCGATCAAGTCGTGCGTGCAGATCTGAAGGAACTTTTGGAACTGGATCTCGAAGGAAAACCGTACGCCTACACGCCGTTTTGCGACTCTCGTAACCTTGGCTTTCAGTTCTGGCGTCAAGGGTACTGGAAAGACCATTTGCGCGGCAAACCCTACCACATCAGTGCTCTTTATGTAGTTGACCTCGCGGTTTTCCGTCAGATGGCTGCAGGCGACATATTGCGTGCAACGTACAGCCAGCTGAGTGCTGATCCGAACTCACTTGCAAACCTGGATCAGGACCTGCCAAACTATGTGCAGCATCAGATCCCCATCTTTTCGTTGCCACAGGATTGGCTTTGGTGTGAATCTTGGTGTAGCGACGAGACCAAGGCGACCGCGAAAACGATCGATTTGTGTAATAACCCCAAGCACAAGGAGCCGAAACTGGATATGGCCAAGCGCATCATCGCTGGCGACCTCTTCAACGAGTCCTGGATTGAGCTCGACCAAGAAATCAAAGATGCCGAGGCAAAGTATCCCGCCGCTTAGTCTGCTTTGTACCTCGAGATGACGTTGGGTTACTTGTGTGATCCAGCTAGATTGTTCACTTTAACAGAGACTAGAACTGGCTAAGATGGTGTTCTACGAAGTATTCTGTTAGCTAGGTTCTAATTTTGATGCTTCAGCTCTTTTACACCTTAGCACCCGAATACATTCCTTGAGTGTTGCGAACTCGATCCAGACGTTATCGAAACGGCACTCAAAGTGCTGCGACTCAGCTGCTTGGCCGCGTCCCTGGTGTACACTCCGGATGTCCAGGACAAGCATCTGTTCAATTGCAGCCTTTAAATCCGCAATGTTTGTGTAAAACGATGACAACTTTGCATCCATAAGTTCTGCAAGCGACGCTGTCGCTTCTGGCGCAAATTCGACGCGTCTTGCTATCACATCCGTCTCCGCAGCAACCCAGTCGGGCACAATATGCCCTGGAACATAGTCTGCAGGGACATATGGTTTAACATCCAGGACTGGCGTGCCATTCACGAGATCATGACCACTAATATCAATACATCGATGATGAACAGCTTCGATTTTAACGACCGAAAGGCCGATGGAGTTCGGACGATGTGGCGTGCGGGTTGAAAAGAGCCCAACCTTCTTGCCACCTAACCGTGGAGGGGCAATTTTGGCGGGAAAGGTGGATTTAACTGAACCTTTTGCCAAGTTGGTGTTTTCATGAAAGATAAAAAGCACCCACAAGTGACTGAACTCGTTTAAACACTCGAGTGATGCTGGTGGAATGGTCTTCTTGAACGTAATACGTGCTCTTGAGTTCACCACAAGACCTCCTTGTCTCGGAGTACCACGTCGATCAGCAAAGCACGACTGTACATGTGCTACAGCCTCCAATCTGTAGCCTTCTGATTCCTGTTGTCGTTGCAGAGCTGCACGCGCCTCCCTCTCGACGTTCGTTCGGCCAGTCCGTTCCTGTGCTCGCAGCTGCTTTTGCCGCTTAATTTCTTGCTCCAGCTCCTTCACTAACGGATTTTGATCTACCAAATCCTTTTGCCAGCCTTTGGAGAACAGATAGTGACTTAATAAAGCGCCCAATACTGCACTCAGTACGCTCGACATTAACATCCATTGTGTTGCAGCCATTGCGTGTCAAAGTACTTGAGTACCCTAAAATGCATGTCATAGGCGACTGCCACTCATAAGCGGGGCCTACTATTAAGAGCCAAAACTTTACACTTACACATCAGCTTTTATGCAAATCGTAAAAGCTATATTACCGTAACTTATTTTAGGAGTAATCCTAGTGATCCGAAAGTAGGTTCGAGTCATCCTGATCCAGACCATTGCGCGACCTCTCATATCGAGACAAGCGGAGGTAACCTAAGCTAGCCTATGGTCAGACAGTGCGTTTACGTGTCGATTAACTTGATACACACTCCGAACCCCACATCACGCATATAAAAGGTTGGTGTTTCAGTTTCGAATTCGCAGTCTAGACCTCACCCAACAAGGATGGGGAGGTTCTGGAGAAGAATCAGGAGCGTAGGATACCAATGGACGAACGGCCTGGGCACGGGCCCAGACCCCCCCTCCCCGGACAGCGGCAAGCCCAGCCAACGCGAGAAAGCAAGTTCACCGTCAGCAGCGATATGTGCGGTGGTGAACTCTGCTCAGGACAATAGGGACTGGCCTCACATAGAGCCAGTCCCTGCGACTACGAGGATAAC
>MIQA02004975.1:0-10063 GCA_001887855.2 Sclerospora graminicola | reverse complement strand
GCTGTTACAGGCACACACTATTGAATTGCAAGTGAGGAACCGTGCAATTGGCAGAACCAAATGAAATTTGGTTCTGTATAGTTCAATTAAAAAAACTTTTGGGTGGACTCTTTAATTAATCAAATAATCCTTACTTATAAATATAACTAAGCCACGTGTCTAGAAGAAGGTAAGTTTAAGAGTGAATATATTTATGAATGGTTAAGAGCTAACTAGTATAATTAGATCTAGACTAATCATAGTAACATGTAATGTAAAACTGATCTAATGATATCCTTATTATTAGATCTCTTGTTAGATTCGATAATTATATCAGAATCTGTTCTCAGGGTGGATTATAACAACTTATAATCCAATATTCGCATTTCAGACAGTAAGTCTGAAATTGAACTGTGATATTTCAACTTAAATATCACTTATGTAATGGCACCCCATTACATCACCCCCCACTCAAGGTGGTTGGCCAATAATATAAAGTAATATTGGCCAATCGAATGGTGGCACTTGTTGGTCATAACGATACTTTGTTATTACCCATTAACGACCATAAGAAATCAAATGGTCGGGAAACGCGGCGGCGCTCTTAAGGGCGCTACCGATACTGCTAAAGCAGCTCCCACCTCTGTATCACGTGCAGAGGTGTCAACATCACATGCCGACGCTACTAATGTAGCGTCGAAGAGTAAGAGTAAGCCGAGAGACCCATTGTCTCTCGTAGTAGACGCTGCAGAAGCAGTGTCTAAAAGAGGGCGGGAAGATGTCGCTAACGCAACATCTTCCGAACCCTCACCTGCCGCAGGGCGGGTGGTTAAGAAGACCGATCTTTTCTTCGGAGAGTCATCTGACTCCGAAGAAAAGGATGAGGACGTCACCGTCCTCCGCAAGGGGTCTAGCGAGCGTAAGTTCGCTAGAATTCCTTCGCCTTTAAGTGATGGCGAGGTGGATTCTGACGCTGTCGATTACGACAGCGACAATCGGTGGCAGGAGGAGGGTAGAGCTCCTCCTGGTCCTCGTCACTCGCCTGATCGTGACGACGACTTTGGGATGGCAGGTGGTGCTCCACCTGCGAGAAACAACGTGTAGAAGCGGCTTACGCTGCTTCTGATTTCTCTTGTCGTACGGAACCCCATGTTCCGTACAAAGTGGGATTTTGGACCCCAGCATGGACATTAGTGCCCGAAAGTGGCAGCCGCTTCAAGCGCGATTGTCAATACCCGTTGTTTGACATCAACGCGCTTGATGATTGCGAAGACCTTCGCAATCACAACTTTGATCGAAGTACCGACGATAGACGTCGGTACTTTATCGAACTTTTCTATCAGGCTCGTTACTATACGAACCGGAAAGGGTCGCGCAAGTACAGGGACGATAAAGACGTCCTGACGCAAAGTTGGAATGCCTTTGTTGAGAACTACAACAAAGGTCCCGACGATTACGTGAACAAAGTTCACGTAAACCGCAAGCGCTTCTTAAAGCACTCACGCTCAGGAAGAATGTAGTTTATCCATTTTACCTGCATCAAAGAAGGAATTTCTTGCGGATTCCTTCTCACTTAGCTTGCCCTTGTTGTCCCAAGGACCAAAAAGGAGCTACGAGGGTACCGAGGTTACTCGGTACCCGCTAGTGTTAAGGGCCTAATTGAAGCCCTTAATGTATCATCACCTAGTGCTGATACTTTGCAACCATCAACACCTAGTGTTGATGCTTCTTACGAGTTTGAGGAGAAGTATCCTTCCCAAACTCCTTCAGGAGGTCAGGGGCATCCGCCCTTAGCACCTCAATCGGTTCCCAAGAGTTAAACTCTTGGGAATATCCCAACCAGCGTACCAGGTACTCGGTACGCTGCCCCTTCTTATAGGGAACCGAGCGCTTCGATAGCAAGCGCTCGAGAATATAACGCTTATTCCCCTGATTATCAATCAGGGGCGGCGGGGGTTGGTAATTCCCTCGGCGTTGTTGTTGCGGAGCATGGTTCCCAGCTCCGCAAGCTCGAGAGGCACTGTAACGGCCTGAGCGCCGATATGGCGCACTCGATGAGGACATATCGTTCTCATCGCGACGAGATTCGCGACATTCTGAGCGCTCATCTCGCGATGCAGCAGAAGAATGATCTTCTGCTGGTCGAGATTGATCGACTAAAGTCGGAGATGGAAACTCTCCGGACTTCTCACAATCGGTTGGAGACCGATTACAAGTCTCTCTTGGGAGACTTGAAGAAGCACGGCATTCGCCGTGGGGATGCGTCTCGTCCGAAGACGTAGACGATCGGTACGGCTTGAGCCTCCCAACGTAAAACGTTGGGTGAAGGCGCATGGCCGCGGGAATGTCTAATGTATAGGCATTCCCCTTAACGCTTTGGACCTTGAAAGGTCCAATGAACTTAGGGAGCAACTTCCGTGTAGGGAAGTTGCTGATTGCATGTGTAGGCAAATTAGTTGTTGATAACAAAACTAATTCACCTTTTTGAAAGGAATTTGTGTTTTTCCTTCCACTTCTATCTGCATTCTGCTTCTGCTTATCAAAAGCAGAAGCAAGTGCATCTTTCACATAGCGTATTACAGCTTGGCGCTGTAATACGAATTCATCTACTGCTTTATTAGCAGTAGATGGGTTGTTTTCATTGTCTGCAGCCATTGCTGCAGACACATATTCCGCATAAGCAGCTTCAGTTTCTGAAGCTGCTTGAGTTTCTTCTGTGTTAACAGTAGAAGACTCGTCAGTCTCTTCGCAAGTTGCAGCTGCAACTTGCGCATCGACTCGCTCAAAATTTGAGCGGGTCCCTCCCCCACTTAGATTTGGCGTACCGCCAAGTAAAGCTGGGGTTCGTGGATGCCTTAAGGCATTCACGTAGAACGGTGTATGCTTAGTAGAAGCATGCACCGAGTTATTTATTGCAAACTCAGTGAGTGGCAAATAGTCACTCCACTGCTCGAAGGCATGCGCGTATGAACGCAGCATGTCTCCGAGAACGCGGTTAACGCGTTCAGTTTGCCCATCCGTTTTCGGATGGTCCGCAGTTGACATCTTCAACTGCGTGCCTAACAATGAGAACGTTTCTTGCCAGAAACGTCCTGTGAATCTCGGATCTCGATCCGAGATTATGTTTTCCGGCATTCCGTGTAAACGGAATACCGTGTCAACGAATATCCGCGCCGTTTGCGCAGCGGTGACATTCGCTGACACTGCAGCAAGATGAACCATCTTGCTGAAGCGGTCTACAAAGACCACTATTCCTGTTTTCCGACTGTGATCAGCCGGAAGACCAAAGATTAAGTCCATGGAAATGGACTTCCAACACTCTGTCGGAACCGGCAGAGATTGGAGGGGAGCCTGCGCAGAGTGCGCAGGCTTGACGCGCTGGCAAATCTCGCAAGCGCGTACGTACTTGCGTACCCATTTATACTGGTTACGCCAGTAGAAATCGCGTGCGAGAGAAGCATACGTCTTCTCTCGACCTTGATGCCCCGAAATCGGTGCATCATGGTACTCAAACAGTATCTGATGTTTGAGATCATCGTCGTTTGGAACGACGATGACTTACATCATCTTGGTCTGTGCTATAAAGCAACAGACCATCGTGCAATCGATAACGATGCACGCAAGCGCGAAGGAACTCTGGAAGTTCCTCGCGCTTCCGATCAGATTGATTACTAAGTAATCAATCAGCAGACGAGTTTCCTCGTCTGTTTCGTACGCTTGACGTACCTGTCGTACGAGTGACGACGACAGAGCAGTGCAACGTATTGCGTTTGCACTGGTTGCCTCCGTTACAGACGGTTTCGTCTCGTAATCGGGGCGTCGTGATAGCGCATCCGCTATCACGTTCAACTTTCCCGGTTTGTATTCAACCGTGAAGTTGTATTCGGCAAAGAATGACAGCCAACGTGCCATTCTTTGAGAGATGTGTGGTGAATTCACGGCCGTGCGTAGCGACGCATGGTCCGTGTAAACCACAAACGGTCTATCTCCTAAGAGATAGATCCGAAACTTTGCCAGTGCATACTTCATGGCAAGGAGTTCCTTGTCATGCACTGGATAGTTGCGCTCGGCTGGGCGCAACTGACGCGATTGATAAAATATCACGCGATCACGATCATCGTGATCGCGCTGCATCAAGGCGCAGCCGATGGCGAAATCGCTCGCGTCGCAAACGACGTGAAACGGTCGCTGGTTATCGGCTATTGCCAAGACGGGAGCTTCAGTCAAGCTACGCTGACTGAATCAAATGCATCTTGGCACTGGGTTTCCCAGTGCCATTCGACATCTTTCTTAAGTAATTGAGAAAGAGGTCGAATAAGACCGGTATAACTGCACAAATACATATTTGTGCAAGTATATCGCCAACCCAAGGAACTTTCGAACTTCCTTGACGTTGTTTGGCGTAGACCATTCAACGTTCTCCCTGACCTTTTCCGGATCAGGGCGCACCCCGTTCTTGCCTACAAAGCAGCCAAGAACGGGTATCTCAGGTGCACAAACGGTGCACTTCTTTAAATTTGCATAGCGCTTGTGCTTACGCATAAGCTCTAACACCTGACGTAGATGTTCTTTCTGAACATCTACATCAGTTTTATCATGTTCAGCCTTACTGTGGATGAACACGTCGTCGAAGCAGCTCGGTGCGAATTCTCGCACCGGGCGCAATAGACGCGTGACGCATCTATTGAAGGTGGCAGGGGCATTTCGAAGCCTCTTCGGCATTACAAGCCACTCCCAAAGCATACCGCTTGGGGTGCTTACTGTGAGAGAGATATTCTTCTCATGCATAAGGATTTGGTAGAAACCATCCCTTAAATCGAGAGCACTGAAAACGGTGCTCCCGCAAATGCCATCTATGATGACATCTTTCCGCGGTATCGGCTTCTGCACCGGTACCGTGGCTGCGTTCAGCTTATTAAAAGCATGAACGATTCTCCACCCACCAGCGGATTTCTTTATGCAAAAGGTGGGACTGGAGTGCGGTGAGGTAGACTCCCGCATATGTCCCGCCTTACGATGAGTTTCAACGAACTCGTCGATCGCTTTAACTTGGTCACGCGGCAATGGCCATTGCCGCATGACACAGTACTTCGTGCCTAGTTCCCTTATCTTTAGGGAGCTCACAAGGTACTTCTTCTAAGAATACGTCAGCGTATTCCCAAAGTACCTCGTAGTACGGGGAAGTCGCCTTAAGCGACTCCCAGCTCTGCGCTTCAAAGCGCTGAACTTGGGTCTGCTCATTGGGAACGGCTTCGTTCCCAATGTTTTCTATTTGCAAAGTGGATATTCGTTCACGAATATCCACAACATCGTCCGTTGCGACGATGACACAGATCAGATCGATCTGATCATCCCGCAAGTTCATTACGAACTTTCTCCAGCTAAAGGCTGGAAGGGCCATTACCTCCGAACTTATGTTCGGAGGGTTGTCAAGTGTTAGAGACTGGGTCGTATATATTGAAAGGCGTTTCGACAGTCGAATTCACGTTTTTCGTATGGATGGAGACATGGAGTATAATATAAGAAAGTTGATCTGTGCTGTAAAAGTACTGGGATCGCAAGACAAATTAGTGAGACATCGAACCAGGCAAGTAACGGAAAGGATGAGCGTATGCATAGGACGATTATGGATACGGTAAGAAGCATAATTATCTCTTATCGATTGCTGTATTGTATTTTTGGGGTGATGTGGTTATCTATGCGGCTTATATTTTGAACAGAATTCCGATGTATGCAAACCCGAAGTGAATGCCACCCATGGATTTCCTGGCAAAGGTGAAATCATGCTTGGGTGAGATGGCTGTGTTTAAATCGCCGTGTACCGTCTACAAGGATACCAAGACAAATTATTTAGCGAAGGGAGCAGTGACTGTTTTAAAGGTAACAAGGTTTTCCTGAAGGACGATCGGAAGGTGGTCATATCACAGCATATCAATAATATCAAGCTTCTTACCAAAACAAGAAAAACAAGCAGCTGAAGCGACATTTCCTCCAAGATGACCCTGGCGGCGGGACCAAAGGTGAAGGCCAGTCTCTGAGGAAGAGAGTGCGCCGTCACGATTGTCACAGTAGGAAGTTGAATCAGATAGGCTTAAGAAGAAGAAACAAAAACGAGGAAATATAGTAGAAGAGAACGTACGAAAAAAGTAAAAAAGATTGAAGCTCAGAAGGAGCATGCAGATACAAAAATTACCAATATCGACCCACGGAACTACAGGAAGGCGGTGAATAATGCGTCTCACAATGGATGGAAATGGGCGATGGACGATGAGATCAAGGACTGGGACAAAAATAGAGCCGAGATATTGTAGCAAATGTGGTGAAATGGTTCCATGATTAATTAACTGGCGGATGAACGATATGACCACCCTCGGATTGATTAAAACCGGCAGCCGGAGTAGCTGCCCTGAGTCAGCTATGTAGCCGCCCTCCTTCAGACTAGTTATTCCTGGACTCTTCATGCCTTTAAATTTTGTCGCGATTGCCACGTGCGCTTCTCTCTTAAAGCCGAGTGTCATACGGGTGATACCGACTGATGATTTCAAACGAATCAACCTCCGATAGGGCTGACTCATATATATACATATTGTGTGTTCTAGACGAAATTTCTGTGCGTGATTGATTCAATCGCGCAACCTTAACCCTATAAAAACCGCGCAAATCCTGTTATTAATAGTTTATTAGTAATAGAGGTGGTCCAGGTCTGGGGTGTAAGGATTTAGGTTTGGGGTGTAGGGCTTAGGGTCTATGTGATGTCAGCTGATTGGAAAGAAGTGAAATAATTGACTTGTTTTGACAAATCACCATTCTTGTTTGGTTTGGGCGGTTTTAAATCTCAGGCTTAAATCACGCAGGCGAATTTGAACGGAATCGACAGTACATATACAAAGAAGAACCTGAGGACCCTCCGACCATCTTGCGCGGGGCAGCAGGTGAAGGTGGGGTGGCCTTGGTTGTAGACATCGTCTTTTGGGATGTCCCATGACCTACTAAGGAAACCAGGCGTTCGTGTAGTGCGCTGGTCGCCTCCTTCAGCTTGTCTGCCTCCAGATCGAATAACTGGCTCGGGTTAAGCGCACCGGTATTAATAGCGACTTCTATAAGTCGAACAGCCCTCTAAAAAGAGTCTAGTGACCACCGGAGGTGACCAGAGGAGCGATGGTCCCCTTAAGTTCACCTATAATTTTAGCTCTTCAGGATCCCGTCCGTCCGCAAGAACTGACCCAGCTAACGAAGGTAAAACGTTCGTTCCCGGCTTCAATGACCGTATGTGGTTGTTCATCCATGTTTTCTTCTTCGTCATCGAAATATGCCCGATCATGGACTGCCTTAATGTGGGCTGCTCTATTAGATAGGTGACCCGAGTCAGGTAACTTTTCGCTCTGGTCATAGCCAATCTCCGGTTCTTCTTTCTTAATTCCGCCAAAGACATGGAAACAAAACGGACAAAGTTTGCGGCCAGAAAAATTGGGTCATTGGAAATAATCAAGATGACCGATCCTACCCAAGTTACCCCAAATTATGAAGAAAATCAATCCAACTTTAACGCGGATGTTCTGTCAAAATATGAGCCAACGCCGGAGAGGTTCCGTAGTCGACCTATACCGAAAGCGCCCAAATTTGTGGACAACGACACCGCAGATAACCTTCAAGTTATCGAACGCCTATTGAAGAAAGTCAGTATAAACGCCAACCACACTGGCCCGTCCGATGGCACGGAGAAACAGAAGAAGAAGCAAGATGGGAGAAAGAGAAGAGCACTCTCTATATCTCCCACTGGTAGGATCTCGGCGCCGATATCAATCACCGCAAACGAGAGATCAAATCGGGGAGGATGTCAGGACCAGTCGTTTTATCTTTAAAACCATACATTTTTTATTTCATATATACATTATACAAAAATTTGGTTTAACATGTTTGCGCTAGTAGGATAGGCGATACCATTAGGTGTGTGTTTCTAATGGTTAGGAAAGGTTAAACAAAACTCAGTCTTTAATTTTCCAACAAACACCGCAAGTATTTACAGTATATACTTGACTGCTTCTCCATCACCTGACAACTATACCAACAGCACACCAAGGTCAAGTAAGCATTCGTATCAGCAACAAGTTTTACTCCACTCGTTACAACTAACTCCCAAAAAGTCGTCAGGTGAAGGATTTTTCACGGGACCATTACTACTTTTGTGCTATCCATTTTGCTTTGACTAATCTGCTGGTTTCGTCAAGTATTCCGCTCGCTCCGTGTCCAGCACTGTCGCAATTGCGCCCTCCATTTGTCGAGAAAGAGAAAATCGCCCAAAAAGAACACACAAGGGCTTATTTTCGTAACTTTATGAAATCGTTCTTCACGTCATTCCTTCAACATTCTCCACGAAATTTTGTGGTCCCAGTCGGTAACATAAACCCATACGTTGTTTGGAGCTCTTACTTTGGTTGAATCTCGTCCACTGCGCCTTCATTCACTTGTTGATAATCCGCGGTTGGCAGCTTCTTCTTGCTCATTCTGGCTTCTTCTTCCCAAGGGTTCTGCATATGAAACCCGATGTTGTGCAGCAGCACGCAGGTCAGAGTGTAATGGTGAAGTCCGCGCGGGCATGGATCTGTGTACGCTTCAGCGACATCCATCGATTCTTCAGAAGTCCGATGCAATTTTTATCACACGGGCACTGGATAGGATTTAGCTAAAAGCCGCGTTCTCGACCAGATTGGACGGTGGTCAAAGGAACAATCAAGCGTGGCGTTATGGCGTATCCGGTATCACCAATGAAGTACTTGCCCTCACTAAAGTATCGTCCAAGGTCTTGGATCATTGACATCTTCGAGAACTTCGAGTCGTGGCACGATTCCGGCCATCCTGTGAACGCCATGATGATTCGTTTGTCCTCATCACATACGGTTTGTACATCAAAGCTATAGCGGCTCTTTCGATTGAAGTGCAAGCCGCCGTCAATGTGTGGCTTCTGATCGAATATGACGTGCGTACCATCAACGAATTCTATGAATCCATCCAATCCGTAGCACTCACGATTATACGCAGCACTTGTTGCACGACGCTCCACGGATGGCCACGACACGAATCGGCTGTAGTGTCAAAGTATAGCCTTTTGAAATCGACGCACGTAAGAAGTGACGGTTCCTGCTAGGTCCGCGCCGCACGACCCACAGAGTTGGCATTATCATACCCGCCAAAACCATTCCAGTGTCACGGCGAGCTTCATCTGAGAGCTCCGTTGGAAACAGTGGCTCTTGTTCTGGAATACACTGTCGTTTTTGATAAGATAATGGATAAAGAGAAACGCGATCTTGGTGATCCTCGCCTTTCATCGTGGGAACTTGATGCCGTCAGCCGTATGCCCTTCTTGCGTGGGCGTAGGTAGCGGTAAGATGAGATTCCTGCACTATCTCGTCTATCGCGTGGATATCTTCTCCAGCGCCATCAAACTCGCCTAGAATATCTTGTTGGAAGAGCATGCACGCCAATGCGGAGCGCAGTTTCGTTCTCTCCGATGGTAGCATTTCTGCACCAGCGTCGCACAGTTGGTGTTATGCTTGCGTGATATGAGAATCGTACTTAGCATAATATATGCAAGTTTACAGGGGACATGAATTTGCTGAAAAATTAACCCCATGAATTTCCATGACAGAATCATAAGGTATAAATTCGCCCGATTTTTTTTACCAATTTCTCTTTGAAAAATTGGATGTCTGAAACCCCCTATTGTCCTCACAAATAGAAGCAGTTCTCACGGTTCGAAGGTAGGTAAAAGTAGGCAAAACTGACCAATCAGAGCATACCTTCGGTTTACCTTCAACGCCCTTTTTCACACGTTTGCCTTCAGCGAGAATCGTTGAAGGCAAAAACGAGGAGTTGGAGTTGGCTGATTTTTGTTTAGACGTCAAGCATCCAATCGGGCTTAGTTAAATATATAGGGTAATATTATCTGCCGCGGCGTTCATTTTACATCATTGGCTTAAATCGTGCCTGTAGGTACTTTGCTGTATACAAAAGGTTCTCACGGTTGGAAATTCGTAGATACGCGCTGATAGGATAGTTTTACCTACCTGCCTTCAAACCGTGAGAA
>MIQA02004973.1:0-11626 GCA_001887855.2 Sclerospora graminicola | reverse complement strand
TATGAACCCATGCTTTGCAACCAAAAACTTTGAACAGGTCGGTATTGGGTCTACGGTTCGCCCAGAGTTCAGTAGGGGATAGTCCCATGGTGGTTGTGCTCGGGGTGCAGTTTATGACATCATTAGCATGACGAGCTGCCTCACCCCAGAGTTCATTGCTGAGTTCCCCATCAATCAGGAAAGCTCAAAGATGCTCTTGCAGAGTGCGGTTTCGTCGTTCTGCAACCCCATTTTGGGCAGGTGTATAAGCCATGGTGAAACGCATCTTGGTACCATATTTGGCATTGATGGTACGACCAAGTTTCTCATACTCTTTTGCATTATCTGCTTGAAAAGCCTGAACCTCTCAGGGTCATATTTATTGTCTCGATATTCAAGAACACTAATATCGTCATGAAAGAGTGCAACGGCCTCCCTACGGAACTGCTCATAACATTCATAGAGTTGAGAACGCTTCATAATGACATATCTGTACCCAAAGCAGGAGTAGTCGTCAAAAAAGGTAAGAAAGTAACTGCATCCTGTGAGTGTTTTATCTGGAAACGGGCCACATATATCTGAATGAACACGTTGTAATGGATAAGTAGAACGTTCAACAGGGTGTTTATTAAAGGATGTCTTGTGAGACTTAGCATATGCACAGGCTGAGCAAAACAACTCCCCCCGGAAATCGGTGTCCGTCAGGCGGATACCTGGGATCTCATCACGCTTAAACATCTCCTGTAACAAGCGAAAGTTAATATGACCCATGCGTTTGTGAGCAAGAAGAACATTAGAAATCTCACCTGACTGTGCCATAGCAGCAACAACACGTTGGGAGGAAGGCATCGCAGTAAACTGGTAGAGTCCTGTTGCAGGGTCCAGTTTCGCAATCACCTTAAAACGGTGCGCATGATAAATGTTGCACCGCGTTCTCTCAAATGAAAGTTTAAAGTCATCTTTCACAGCTTTTGCCACGGAGAGAAGATTGAACCGAAGTTCAGGCGCAAAAAGCACATCGTCAATTTTGACTAAGCGCATGGTGCCCTTTGAATCGGCAACCGAAAAAGAGATGGTACCAACACCTCGGATGGGGATTTTGTTTCCACCACCGACAGTAATATCGCCACTGGCGTCTTTCATGTCAGTAAACCACGCCGGTTGGTATA
Source organism: Sclerospora graminicola (assembly GCA_001887855.2). Taxonomy (NCBI): domain Eukaryota; phylum Oomycota; class Peronosporomycetes; order Peronosporales; family Peronosporaceae; genus Sclerospora; species Sclerospora graminicola. The sequence continues at coordinate 10,478 of MIQA02004973.1, read as the reverse complement.
CAACGTGGCGGGTACAACCAGAATCAACGGTCCAAGTCTGCTCAGCGCTGGATGAAACAGCCGAGAGACTCATGACCGGTTCAATCGTCGTAGTCATGGCGATCATGGCGTGATCAGAATCATTCGCCTTCTGGTACCTCTCTCGAGCACGTTTGGCTTTGAGAAGAGCGTCCAGGTTGATCTTGTTACCGTCCTTGTCAAATACATCAGCAATGTGCTGGTTCGACATAGTGGTAGGACGGTTTCGCATATGACCACGGCCACGGCCTCGGCCACGTCCACGTCTACGGCCAGTAGCTCCTCGACCTCCATACGGATGGTTTCGGACTGGACCACGTGGCGCGTCTGTTACACTCGACTGGAAGTCAGGGACAGCGCGGAGAATAAAGTTGGCTGGGAGGATGGTGCCTTCCTTCACACAGCCGTTAATGAGATCACGCTGCAGTTGATGGCAGCGCTTGATGTCGTGGTAATTGCGACCGCAGTATGTGCAGTGAAGCGGCGTGCTTGAAGCTGGTTGAACTTCTGCCTTGAGTGCCTTCTCAGCCCTTGTTTCAACCGACTCGGGCGATCCCTTGTGTTGCGTTTACCGGATCTTGGCTTCAGCTTCTCGGGCCTTGTCTTCCGCATGGTTACGTAACTCCATGTATGGGATGAACTTGCGCGAGCCCTTCCAGATCTGGAGCTGGTTGGACCAGCTTTTAGGCAGCGCGTTGAAGAGGAGAAGGTACTTCTGTCGATCCGAAAACACGCTCTCGATGGTATCCGTCGTGTCCTTTAGCGCCTTCTTGAACTCTACGAGGAACATCGTGTAGTTTTCTTCTTTCACGTACTTCATCTCTCGTAGCTTTTGCTCAACGAGGTAGGGATCACCATGGGCGCTGACACCTTCATACATCTTGCATATCCGTTGGAAGATGTTGAATGGTGATTCGATCTGACAGACCGAGAGGGCGTGCGTGTCGTCGGTTGTCTTGATCAAAAATGCTCGTGTTAGGCGACGTCCACGGCGAATCTCCTTCGACGAGAGCTTGGTTTTCTTCTTCTTGGAGGTCTTCAATAGCGCAGCTGGCATCGGAATTTCTCCCAGCATTGGCGCCGTGTCTTCACCCGTAATACTCATGTGGTCGTCGTCTTGATCTTCGGTCTCCATGTCCAAGTCATCGTCCTGGATGGTGTTTTCTTCATGCTCGGACTGCGTAGGTGCCTCAACCGGGTTACATGCGGCCGGGTTGAGATCCTCGTCGTCAAAGTCGACGTCTGACTCATCGCCTTCAGAGTCTCCTTGGTAGTCCGGCGTCTTGATGAAGCCACGAAGGCCCTTGCCGTCGAGAGAGGCTTCAACCCGATCGGGTAATTCCTTGCGCCGACGAGTCGGGGAAAGTTGTGGGTCGAAGAGGCTTGCGTTGTGCTCATAACCTGTTGATGGAGGAGGACTGACTTGAGAAGTAGGAGGTAAAAGTAAAAGTGTATTATCAAACAGAGTGAGTTAGATGTAGAGACTTCCTAGATTAGTGAACCCGAAGAGGCCACAGGAATATTTGATGTAAAAATAGTAAAGTAAGTTAAAACATTTGTTATGATAAGATTTGGAACTGATATACTGATTTTTAACATCAACAGTAATTAGCCTAATGCATTAAAGCTTTGAAGTCCCCATTCCTACGATTGCAGATAAAACATTTTGTCTTTAAAATCTATACTTGGGTTTTTTGTTTGCCTCGACAAACCATGTTTCTAAATTTATTAATCTTATTTCAAAACAGCTAATGCTATAAAGTGTATGTATATGTAGAGAGGAGCTCGTAGGACTAATTATCATTTTTGATTAAATCAGAGAAGGTATAGAAAAAATGTGCGTTTCTGCATCTTCAACACTTATAGCTCATTTCTGGTTATGCGCACTTCGAGTGCTTCTCATTTTAAGAAGAGAGCAATATCAACCATTATACACATGTATTTTATGCAAGAATGACACAGTAAAGCAGAGACTAGAGAAGACAAGGAAGTACCTGAAGATTTTAAACTAATAATATATTAAATGCATTAAAAATCCTCTTGTTTACTCCTACGATTGTGCGCCGCAAGCATTTTTATAACGAATCTCTTGTTTAGTTGCTTCCGGTGGATCCACTTCCATAAATGTAATAAAACCCAAAAATTGAAACACTTCAACTTTACCTGATCAGAAGTTTCAATCCTACTCGGCGAATATTCGCCATCTTTCAATTAATCCAATTAGCTTTCGTAATTCCATCAGTTTCGGCGCAGCTAGCCTCTTAGTCAGCAATCCAGCTTAATTTCCACATACTACGCTTTAATGTCTCCATTCTTGCAAAAAAAAATCTTGGCATACTTGAGTCGGACGTCAATGTTTTTGGCTCGTAAACTACAATCCCCAAATACCAAAGGTTTTTTAGCCACTTGGTTATCCATCCGTTGTGTCATAGGCTCCATTATTTCCATCTTGATCTCTTGTAGCAGCTCTCTGATCCCTAACATTTCTTGAGCAACAACGGAACATCTGCTTCCATCGTCGAAAGTGATATCCCACCCTGCTTCTTGCAAATCCAGCCGATAACCATCGCGTTAATCCTCTACAAACCATCCGTGACTGATTTCCTGTCTTGTTTATCGCCAGCATAATCGGCGTCGCTAGAGCAATTAATCGAAACAACTTCACGTTCTTTGTCGAAAACATCGGATTTCCAAAAACTGCAAAACTTTGCCAAGGTTCTTTAACTGTAGCGGTTTCATGGCTTCAAAGAAATGTTCCACCCTTGAAACGCTAGTTTCAGTGGACAATAACAGGAATTTCCCAAAGCGTGGGGGATATTGTTGCGTTTGGAAGTCCTTGCACGGTTTATAGAGACGCAAAAAAGAATTCGCTAAACCCAAGGGCAAAAATTGGAATGACCGTTGGAAAATCTGATGAAGCGAAGGGTTATTGAGTTTATCTGCCCAACGGAAGACTGGTTATCGTTAGAAAATACGTTCAGAACATTGAAACACTAAACCCAAGACCACATGAACAATTTCAGCGCTTTTTTTACATTTCTCAAGGCAATTCGGACGCTGAAAATGACGAAAACAAGAAATCAAGCGAACATGAACACGAGGAGCCATCAGCTCGTTTGAAATTGGAGATGAGTCTGTATGGCCTAAAGCAGGCTGGAAGACTTTGGAGTAAACTTCTGCACGTAACCACTTCAGAGCATGGATAAAAACAGTGCATGACCGATTCATGCCTATACGTCAAGTTTGAGCACGGAGTAACACTAGTAGGTGTTTACATAGATGACCTAACACCTCCATTGTGATGCCCTTTTGCTGTTTCCTTTTGTTGGGCTGCGATTCAAAATGCCATGTTCAAAATTGCCCGGTGCATTCTGTCAGCTTTGTCGTTCGAGGCTTGGTTATTGGTTTCGCTTACTTGTCTTCGAGCTCCAGTCTTCTTGCAGAATACATTTATGTTCTTGTACTCGCCTTCACCGTCCGTCAGTAAGAGATGGATGCGACAATCGAATCTCCTCTTAAAATTTACCTGAAAATGTTCGAGCATTGTGGCCACTTCGTCCTTGGTTTTGGCCAAAAGATACGACAATAATTGGATTTAAATCACGTGAGCATTTATATATAAAACAATAAATATTTAAAACAATTGTTATCGAAATTGGCCAAAAATAATTATTTATTGCGAACTCTCGAATTCAATTTTTCGACAGTGGGCAATAAATAATTGAACACCACTACTAGAATGTTATTGGAACAATAATTATTTTCTCTGGATTGTATTTTACGTGCACTGGGAGCTTTGTGTCGGAAATTCGTCGCTATCTAAATCGCTTTTTATATAAAAGCGATTACGTTAAGTAATTCGAAGTATATAAATGCAATCACGTGACTACAAGCAGAGATATGACCTAAAGTGTGGTATGTACTTGAATATAAATAAAAGTAAACACGCCTTTAGATGATTTTTACTTCAGTACGAGGCAAGTTCATGGGAATAAATTAAAGCTGCTACGAAGACCATATCGATGTAAATATGGCGCTGAGCGTATGCTGAACTATCGTGTCTAAGTCATACGACATTCCTTTAAATCGCGGCCATCACAGCGCATCTACCGCTCCAATTGCAACAGATCCATGATGGCACCAATTTTGCTCTTGTATTCCAAGTGTCCTCCAATAATATCGGATAAATCGACGTTCTCAATCCCCGCAATATCAAGAGGGGCAATACCTGCTGAGTTAAGTGTCAAGTTCTGGTAACGGTACATGATACCGAGCATCCAATCGTTCCTTGAATATCCATTAATGAGTCTACCAGAGACCACACGACGAGCCGTCGTCCATTCGTCTGGTGCCACAGAGAGAGGAGATCCAAGCAAGACAGCATTTTCTACGATTCCACACGACTCATCGATCGATTTGTTTTTAGCCAATTCCTTCAAACAAGCGAAAATTAGTCTCGCACCCATACCATACCCAATTAGAGTAACCGGACGTAACCCTTGTTCACGATTACGTAATGCATCGGCCAGTAATTTGCCACATGAATCGGCCGAATTCATAGTGATTGTCCAAGCATTGTCAATAATGTCGGCAAGGCCGAGGAGAGCTCGCGGGATAGCCACTGCAGCTGAAAGCGCCGCGAGCGCCGTATACTTGATAATCTCTCCAGCTGCGTACGTTGAAACTTGCTCGGCAGCAAATGTACGCATACATTTACCAAACCGTCGAAGTCCTGCTTCTTCCCATATCAGACAGTATTGGTCACCTTGAGGAAAACGATCTTTCCATCGCCATGCACGTAATGGTTCAGGCTTTATCCCTCGTTCCCACACCGACGTGCTTCCGTTGTTCAAAGAGGTATTCATTGTACAACTCGAGATTGAATTCGACTCGCTATTTAAGCTCGTCCAATCACTATACTGCATCTCTTCGTCTCCTTCTGTCAACTTGGACAATTCGGCAATGCCAAGCGGGTCATTGTCCACGTCCCCTGTATCAATGTTGTACGTGCGACGCAAGATAGCAAAGAACTCGTCTTCCCGGCCTTTATATCGGTCCATGACCTGGTCTACCTGTCCTACTTTTTCCGGATTTCGTTGTCGATAAAACGCACGCAAATACTCTCGACTGTCTCCCCACGCTCTTCGAAATCCTTTTGTAGGTGGATCATCATTATCCAGCCCCACCCAGATACACAAATGTAGACATTCATACCATCTCCTGCCGACACGAGATCAAAACCAAAATCATGGACACCTCTTGTCCTTGTATCTGCCTTCATGCCTACAACGCCCGCTCCTGCTGTGCCAAAGAGTACCGTCGTTGCCGTCACGCCCGCCGCTGAGCCTACCGCTGCTCCAAGCGTCACTCCTGCTCCTCCTAATGCCGTCAAGCTCGCTGCAATAGCAGGAGCCGCTAATCCTCCCGTCAAGGCAAGTAAAGTCCCCCCTGTCATTGCTGCAGCACCAATTGTAACATTGCGTTTCCAGTCCCACGTCTTGGATTTCGTCGCCATTTTATCCAATGACATTGCTGTAGCTTCAGCGTAGAGGGTCTGACCTATTTCAACTTCCTCTTTTGTCACATCTTTCCACTGCAGCTTCAGTGCTACGACAAGTTTTCGTAATAAAGTTCGTACTCTGGCATCATAGCCCCCAGTCTTTAACGTAAACCACAAAAGACTTTTCACCACTTCAAGACGAAAGGTTTCCGTCGTCAACATTGTCGACATGTCCGCATGGCTTGAAGTGTTTTTCAAATGATTGCTCCATTTGTGTAAACGGCGTAACTTTTGTTTTAAACGGCTAGTGGTGTCTCTATCCACCTCTATCATTGCTAGAAAAGGAGCCGGATCGAGTTCATCTACGGTCGCACAAGAAGGTTCGTGTGCGTTTTCAACCAATTGAAGCTGTCTTGATGTCAAAATTGGTAAATAAGCTTCGGTTTGGGTACTTTCGAGCCCGACGAAATGTTCCACGAGAAATTGGAGGTATGTTTTGGACCAAATAAGACCGGTGGATCCATCTGTAACGGCAGCAAAAGACACGCGCAGAGACCTATGACGCCACGTTCTGAGATCGGAAAGAAATTCCATTGAGTAGTCAGAGCGGAAGTAGAAATAACAAGATCTGGGCGTGTTGAGGCGCCTGGGGTATACGATTCAGTAGCTTCTTCATGATGGCTGCGAACTAAGAAGAAGAGATGTGATTTGATTTAAGAGTGTACCCCACCTACCGGTACTATCTGGACAATACCGGTAATGAACATAAAGTTCACCTCTGTTTGCGGTTAGAAACCGAAAACACACCGACCTTTCATAAAAAATGTGATATAAAAACAGTGTCCATGTCTGTGAGATTTGAGTGAAAATTCCTGTATAGTTTTATAACCGACCTCTTCGAGGTCAGTTGAGCCAACAGAGATGGCGACGACCATCTGACCAATCAGATGCCTCCGTTTTTCAACCGAGCTGTTCCAGAACAGAGGTGAACTTTTCCCTAAGGCTCAGCTGCATACATAGGCTGCTGAATTCTGGGTTTCAAAAGCAAAATTTCTCAAACATTACAAACGTTGAGTTTCATCTGGTAGGCACATCCTGCACCAAGCAGTGATTGTTAATTTGCCCAGATGCAAAGAAGTAAAGGTCTGAAAATAGATTCCTTCTTTGAGGGCTGGGTTTTCTGTGATGACTAAATCCTTGATACTATTGTAATTTGACTTGGGCTCCACCCTTGCAGTTTCTGTCTCTGAAGTCAAGCCATGATGCGCATTGAATCTGCTGTCTGCCTCTCCAATATTCTCTGCATGTCTGGCCCTCCAAATGCAGCTATTCCATTCCTTGCAACAAGATGACGATATGGGCACGACATCTATGCATCAGGGAGGTCACTTCAGAATTAACCTGATATCTCTAAATAATGTTTAAATAAGGCATGTTGTTGTTGCTATTGTCCACAGTAACATGTCTATTGTTGGCTAAAAAATCTTTCCACCATAGAGAGATAAGATTCCCCCAGCTGGTTTCCATGATGACTTCCTGTAGAATTAGAACCTTGACACTGACAGCAAAAGTCAAAGAAATATTGCCTTTGATCTCTTCCAGTTCTAATGATCCTTTCCATCTTCAAATCAGGACTAATCCAATGCCTGTCAAAGACATGAATGTATTTTATTCTGGCTGGAGTACTCCAACAATCAGCTGTAATATAGATTCACTGAATGTCTTTCACACCCTCTAGCGCTTTCTTTATCCAGTGTCTCTTGTTTATCTGGTGCCCAATTCCTCATGGCATCAGTCTATGTTTGATGTATTGCCATTGGTAGCTAAATCCCGCATCCTGATAAAAAAATTCTTGTCCACAGCCTCAAAGGCTAGGACTAAATCAATGACATCTAAAATGACAGTTTTCAGATTGATCTGGGTAAGTGCCTAAGAAAAGTCCCTGTTATATTGAATAGGCAAAACGTCCAATTGATTTTGAATTTACTGCATCCAGTCTAGCTTTTTTGTTAACAATAAATTGACCCAGAGACATGTTGCCAGCAGGCCTGGGTCTGCCTTTCTTTATGGTCTCGTGTTTGTTCCTTAAATTCCTGCTGACATTGGCTTGTGCTTTGCCTTGGATAACCAGGATGGTTCGCTTACAAGACTTAGAGACAAAATATACCGGTATGTCCTTTCCTTTCGGCCGTTCTTGAGTTTTTCCTCCACAAGCTCAAAGTATATCCAGACAAAGGTGATCCCTTTGTATGGAATGGTGGTGCCGAGCACTGCCTCTATCTTACTTCCAGCTGACCACGGGGCTTCCTGGGCGATCTGGCTTGCACTGTCCGGGGGAAAACCGTCATAAAACTGACTTCCCTCCATAGTAGCAGCTCTGGGACGTACTACAACTGTTTTTTAACTGCGGGGTGCTGGTTTTGGTAGGAAGTAGCAGTTTAGGCCTTTGGGATGCGTGGATGTGTAGTTTGTGTGGGTTGGGAGAATGAGTGGTCTAGGCCAGACGGGTGGTTTGTGTGAATTTTGGACAAAATCAAGTGACGACTTTTTCCTAATTGTTTGAATACCTATAATGTCAGATTATATCATTGATCCGTGAATCTTGGATATGATTGAATATCGTTAAAGTTCCGACACCTCAGACATTTTTATGCGCTATTCTGTCCAATCAAAATTGAATTTTGATTTTTCAGCCAATGTAAGGATAGAAGTGGCTATATTTCGACCAATCATACCGTTTATCAAAGCTTCAATTTCGTTCCGACCGGTTCCGACGGAACCCTTGCAAAAATATGGGTATGACCATAGAAAAATACTGTTAAACACATATTCATTTGCATATCCTCCGCGTTCCGACCATGAACCTATCAAGTTTGCAGCCCGTCAACACGTTGAAGGCAAAAGCAACAGCGTCTAACGCATTCAAGCGATTCCTCCATGAGGAAAATGTCTCGATGTCAGCGGTTTCGGATGCAGTCGGCGGTGACTCCAGCGGCGCAATTCTTGTGAGTCTTTTAGACCGTTTTGGAGTTTACTTGGCTTTTCAAGAGAGCAAGCCTGGCGAGAAGCTTGCACACAATACAATCATGCAGTATTTCCGACAGGCTAAGCTGTGGCTGCTGGACTGTTTCCCGCAGAGTAGTGCTCATGTGGAGGCTGCGCTCTTGAAAAAAGGAAGCATGCTTGACAAGTACTGCAAGACACGTCCAGCGGTTACGGTTGTAAAGCAAGCAAATGGATGTACAAAGGAACATCTTCATTTACTCATGAGTTATATGTATGCGCACGCTACAAGTGCAACTGATTATCAAGATGCTGCCTTACTCTCGTTACTCTGGTATCTCTTCGGTCGAGCGTCGGACCTGACACATCTGAAGAAAGAAAACCTGTCCATGTGTGGAAATGTCCTCTTCATACGCTTCATTCGGATGAAGAATTCGCAGGAAAATGGTCTCTCGCTATTCCCTGATGCATCAACCGCAACATGTCCGCTCACCTCCCTCGCAGTTGCGCTGGCCATGCAGACTACCCCAAGCGCATCGCTACTACCTCAGCTCCCCGACGCCACGGCAACTGACATCACGGAGCTGGGTCCACTGATTCCGCTAGGCGCCGTTCTATCTGGAGCGACTGTCGACATGGACCTGCTCGCCGACAAGCACGGCGAGACGACGGGAAAAACAAAAGGGCGGAAGGCTTTACCTGGTATACATAGCTACATCAATCGCACGTTAGGAAAGATCGCAGGACCAGCAGGCGTTACCACTACTTTGACGTCGCATTCGTTCCGTCGTGGAGGCGCTCAAGCTGTTAATGGAAGCCCCGAATTAACGCTCCAGTGGATTCTCGACCGGGGCGGTTGGAACCTGTCATCCATGAACAAGGCAATGAGGTACATCTTCAACACCACAAAAGAAGACCAAAAAGTTGCCAAGGTGCTCAGTGGGTGGGACACCACGGCTGTCGTACCGATTGCCAACTTTTCAACGTTTGACGCACTTACCCGCGCCAAACTCAACGCGTTCAAAGCGGCCTTGTTTGTCACCTGCTCCGATCTACAAAACCACCAGCTCAACGTATATCCAAGCGTCTCCGATGTGTTGTGCGCACATCTTATCAAGGCCTTCCCTGCATTCAAGTCGATGAAAGCAAACGCCCCCATCATAGGTCGTGTCACCGACGCGTATCGCGTCACCGGCATCGAGTACGAAGAGCTCTTGGCTGGGTCTGTACATCTGACAAATGACGTCAACCGAGCTAAAGCAGAAGAAAAGAACGTAGACCTCAAAGACATCAGCGTCATGCAAACACAAGCGGCTGTGATTGAGGATCTACTTAAACTCACAACGCTAGCAGAACGTGTCAGGGATGTCGAAGCACAGCTTGCCGGTCGCCCGCCAGCAAGCAAGCGAAAGCCTGAGGAACAACAACCAAGTGACCAAGTTGAGAATGCACATCAGCCCCAGAAGCGCAGGAAGTCATCAGGTACTAACCTGGTCGACGCGTGGCACGAATGGTATGCGTGTCGGGCTCACTCGTCGGTTCCCATCGATAAACGGAAGAAATCAGAGAGCTCCGCAGCGTCGTAGGCTTCATGCTCTTATTTGTCGATACCCTGCAAGTGGACGAAACGGCCGATGATTTCCGTGATAACATTCTCAACGTCGGCAGGAAATCGAGAAGCGAATATACACCTTTTTTGCGCCGCGGAAAATCCGCGCGCTTTCACGTGGAACGGTACTAAAAGCATTCCGTGCGCTACATCGCTCAGGCGCGCTAGACATCCACATCCGCGAATTCCATTTGCGAGTTCGAGCAGGGCTTGTAGAGGATACCACCCCGCGTGTGAGCCGAGCGACTCTCGTCCCTGTATCAGATGCTGCTTCTACAGCTCCGCCATGACGCGCACTTGCAACGCCGGCCATAAATAGAAGGATTCGTATAACCTGTAAATAAATAA
>MIQA02004972.1:31419-43678 GCA_001887855.2 Sclerospora graminicola | reverse complement strand
GTTTGGTGATGGACGCAAACGAAGAGTCGGACGATGATTTTGGGGAAGGGAAGGAAAACAACGAGAAAACTGGGGAATATTTTGACACGCGTTCAACATCGACAGAAGCTTCTGCTTCGACCCTTCGACCAACAAGAAACGCTACTAAGTCGATTCGTCGCAACAAGACGATAAAAGTGGATCGGATTGGGGCTATCCCAGACGTACTTGCAAATGCAATCGCATCGACGGGTGCAGACCACCAGCGCATGATTGAGCTTGAGCTTCAAAATCTCGACTTTAAGCGCGAGCAGGTGGAACTGCAGTGCAAACATCAGCGTGAGCGATCAGCGTACCAGCGTGAGCACGAAGCTGAAAATGCGGGGCGTCGACAAGAACACGAACTAGCAAAAATGGATCAACGCATCAATGCAGACCGTAACAGGAAGAAGATGATGCAAGATTATGTTTTGAAAATTCAGCATCATCAGAGGCTGGTGTCGTAGACTATATTAAACACAGATACCCATCCAGAGTCGGAGGTAGTAAATCGAAAAACATTGAAATTTGGTTGCGTTATGGTTGTACGCATGTGTGACAATTAGTCGAGAGCACGGCAACGAAAACGTTTTTTTTTTCACAGTGGCTTGTCGAACTTGTTACCTCTTGTCACAATTGATGAATTCCCATACTGTCTTCACACACCCAAACCCCCATTCAATGTTTTCGCCTACCGAACTCATTCGAGCTTTGAAGCTTGCATTAATGGGATGGTTGCGGACAGCGGCAGACATAAAAAATGTGCTTGATCCGTATGCTGGATCACCGTAGATAACTTTGCCTCAGAAGAGTCCATTTGTATAGGCTTCCATCATGTCAAGGGGGCCACTAGCGTTGAGAACTGTGGAGTCGTGACGATGACCTTCGATTGGACTGAACACACTAACGACTATCCCAGCCGGGGATTGCACGGAGTACTAGTTGAAACAAGGACGTTAAGGGTGCCCATTGAACAGAGCTATTTGTAAATTCTGATACTGTGATGCGGGATCCTAACGAGCCGTGGGCCACGCAACATAATGTCTTGTACCATCAATGAACCTTCAACAACTTCGAAGTGGCACTCCCGCAACGTGAATAACATGTCAATAACGATCATTTCTCGTTCTCACAATTGCGTCATTGAAGTACACAAGATTGTGGTTGTGATCGTTGAGTAACGCGATTGTAGCTTTGATGATGCGACTGAACGCAGCCGTAGAACGTCCAAATTTGTGCGCAATGGTAAGGAGCTTGCAAGCTTCTGGTAGTCGGCGGCGCACGAGAGCAAGGGTTTCTACTCGAGAGCCGTGATCACGCTCGTCCGTATAGATACCAGCAGCCGGAAAATGTAATTTCTCCGACAGCCCGGCCTCGTGGTTTCAAACGTGGGAAAATCTTTATTTCCAAGTAACGACGCCAGCTCAAAACCTGGCTATGCAGAGAGGAATGGACACGAACCAGAAAATTAAAATATAGAGTAAGTGGCATTTTAGAGCTGTTGTCTCCGAAACAGGTCGTTTTACTCTCTCAGGGACTGTTAAGCGCGTTCTTGTATGCTGAACAAGTGGCGGCACTGTTAGGCTTCGATTATCACCCAATGTATTCCATTGTGACGCTCTTTCAACGTAGCAATTTTCCCAGCATATGCAGAGTGTGTAAATGCGGTGGAACGCAGTGCTATGTCAAGTTGGAAGAGTTTAACATCTTTCATGATATCTGCTCACGTATTAACGGCAGCGAATGCTGCACAGTCTGCTGTAGATAGTACCGACGTACCTGAACCAAATCGGTACTAAGGGCACCAAGATGGTCAATTTCACGAAGAATCAGTATTTTAACTTAAACGCCTTGGATACTTATACCAAACATCAGTTATTACTTGACTTGGAGTTTGATCCGGGACGAACACGGCATCGGTCTTCGGAGATCGGGTCAACTTATACGATTGTCAGCCAAAACGTCCGAGGATTCACCTCTAGAGACATAATGGATTGGATGCTTGCGTGGAGATCAGGGAGGTCGGGGCAACAACCTCACCTGACTCTCCTGCAAGAAATACATATAACGTCAGAGGCAGAAAAAAAAACGTAACCCAGAAATGGGCTCACGCTTGGGGCATTTATACGTCAAAGATGCCGCTATCTTATTGAAGTGTGTTTGGGAAGAAACAGGGGGAGTAGCTATTCTAGTAAGACCTGATATAGCTTATCACACATCACCCTGGAAAATTACGGATTGGACACACCGCTTTATCTCGGTGCAATGGAACGGATGCAAAGTTGTAAATATATATGGCACATCCAGTGATATCAAATCCCAGGAAGATTTCTTTATCGTTCTCCCACACACCCTTTCTCGGCGATTAAACAATCTCATCTTGGCGGACTACTTTAACTGTGTCGATCAACCGATAGTGGATCGTCTCGGTGGACACCGATCCACTAAACCAGAGAGTGCAGTCCTTTCAAGACTGATAGAAGACTGGACATTGTTTGATGCACGACTACCGCTTGGGTCAGCCTTATATGACACAGTATTAGACCCCACGGGACATTTTTCTTATTGGAGAGGAGTACAAGCTAGTCGCTTAGATCGTTTCTATATCACGGACAACTGGAGATCTTGGGTAGCTTGGGTTGCGGTGGACACTCCACCGGTCTACTCGGACCATAACCAAGTAACGTTGTTTTTAAGGATCCGTTGGAATCGAGGGGCCACTGTTCGCCTCGAATAGCCACATATACCTTTTATCGTTCTCACTCGGAGGATATCCAACATTCGCTAATGGAGCACTTTTTTCGGGGAGCTCATATTGTTACAAACGCAGGCACATGGGATAATTGGGTGAATTTTATTCGAGATGTGCTTTTTGTATGGAGAAAACGTTAATCGCGAAGGAGGAAATGGCGTACGCACCAATTACAGAAGATAATACAGGAAAAAGCCCAAACCCGCAATCATTTAATTGGAACAGTAGCGCGCGTTAGAGACTGAAAGGCGCTTTCGTCGGGTTTCTCGCTTTCATCGATCAGCGGCGGGTGTGAGATGGTTGTTCAAACAAACAGCGGTATGGGAAAGAGATCAGACTGTTACAAATATTTCGCCAAATTCGGTATTACACTTTCCGGACAGTATGTCTTTTCCAGATCGTTTCGCATTTTCTTGGCAACCCATTCTAGGAAAATATCACAGAATAGTACCCAGTCATCGCTTATCTGAGGAGGTACAGAGATTCATGCGAATACCTGACGACCGTAAGGTAACGGATTAGCACCAATCTCGGAAGAAGACGTCTGTTCGGCAATCAAGGGCCTGGGGCGCAGGAAGGCGGCTGGTCATGACGGGCTGGGAAATGATTTTCCGATGGTGCTTGTGGACCCTCTAATGTGTGTTTGTAATGATGTTTTACGCGGCGCTTCTCCCCCGAAATCCTTTATGAAAGCGGTAGTAATTCCCCTACGGAAGAAAGGGGACTCCAGCAACGCGTTGGATTACCGTCCGATTTCGCTGTTAACAACGGGATATAAATTATTTGCGAAGATTCTCGATAAACGGCTACAAAGATTACTCGATCATCATATGGAGACTCTCAACTAGGATTTGTGTCAGGTCGCCGATTAGATAAGGCTGTAGTGCTCATGATGGCGACTTTTCAACATTATCAGACCACCCATAGTTGATAGAGATCAGTGCTGGAGTCTTGTTTCTAGATTTTATCAAAGCCTATGGCACAGTGGATCGGCAATTTTTACTTACGATACTCTCTCTAGCTTTTCAGACGAATTTGTGGATTCGATGGCTAGACTTCATCTGGGCACGACTGCAGAATTTTTTAAATTCTCTGCTCCACTCGATGTTCTTTCTGGAATACACCAAGGATGTCCTTTGGTGCCCCTGCTTTTTTTTAGCAGTTGAGCCTTTAGCTTGAACGATTTTGCAGGACTCGACCCTGCGGGGAATTACTCCTTTACGTCGTGATTGTACTGTCGAACACCGATTTTCGGCGTTCGTCGACGATTCTACCGTTTTTGTCCAGCATGTAAGTTTAGGCCCTATTGCATTACAGGTCGTCCAACAATTTGGCGAGTTAGCGGGTCTGAAGATCCAACCTGCAAAAAGTAAATTTGTTTTCATAAATGCGGGTATGGTACCAGTATTACCGATTGGAGGAATAATAGATATCTTGGTTACCGGTTTTGATGGGCAGAACTGGGAGCAGCCAACTGGGCACTCCAATTACAGGCAGTCAAACGAAAACTGGCAACAGCTACGAATTGTTCCACAACTCTGGTAAAGAGGGTACAATTGTTTAATGTGATTGCTATTCCCTCAATTCTCTTCACTGCAAGATTTTTTAAACCTTCTCGTGATGTTTTAGTCCAACTACTACATATGCAGAAAACATTTATATGGTGTAAGCGAGTTCAAGGAGATCACTGCAGACATAAAATCTCTCCGCCCTTACTATTCACACCGAAAGGAGCGGGAAGAGTAGGTCTGATCTCCATACCAGTGGTCATCAAGATAAACCCCTAAAATTGGCCTTCCAATGGTTAATCGCGGCTCCATATGTATATCAACAAGCATGGCTAGATGTGATGGATTTCGCACAAGAGAAGGAAGGACGGCCGGCATTGTCCCAAGTAAAAGGCCATAAAACCTTAAGGGCAGTGGGGGATCTTCCACGTGGGCAATCAGGCGGAATCCGGAAAGAAATATCGGAATGGATCGGTCCAGACCCGGTACAACGGAACAAACGCTCAATATACGCAACTACACTTGGCGGCTTGTATAACGACCATGTCAGCTAATATGGAGTTATCCTCTCACAGTGCGATAATAGAAGATTGGTTGGAATTTCGATACCGCGCGTGGGACGGCGAGTTCAAGATGTTTGCTCGATGAAAATTGCTCTGGTCTGGCTTCGGACACATATCATATTATCATGGGATTGTAAGAGAGCTTGGGCATATTTTGGACCCGGTTACTACGACACTGCTTAGGGATTGCCATTCGTGTATAAAAGGTGTTTAATTGCATGACCCAAACCTAGTAATCAGTCAAAATATTATCATACTCTCATACCCGTTTCAGCTCAATATCTTGGAGACTTGCCCACCAACGATTCCGCTCACATCGTATTTTCCACTTTGATAGCAGCTTGCCTACCTGGGGGGCTACAGCCTTAAAATATAGCATCGGAAAAGACCTCCTAATTTTATACCAGATCTCCCACAATGGTGTAGTATCATCCATCGACCAACCAATGAGGTGCAGGTCTGGATGTGCACGAAATACTATTTGACTCTGCATGAGGTCCGTCTCGATGTTCTCCTCAAAGTGGCAACTGGAGACTATCTTCCAGCAAATGCCATCTGGTAATTGATGCGCTATAATTGTCGTCTCGTTTATTACGTTGGTTCCTCTAACCTGATCGGAGACTAACAGTGCCCATCTGAAGTCCCCTAGCTGTTCCGGTCCTCGAACGAGTGAAATATCAGGTGGTTCCCCAATATAGTGACATATCTCAATCCGTGGAGATGCTAGCACAATACCTGGTCCAAAACTTTTAATTCTCACCCTCGAATCTGGTGTGTCCTACTCCAGACAAAGGGCAGTTTTGGACCAAGAATCCATTCTCATTCTTGCACGATGTTACAGTATGTTTGACTTTGATGCTCGTACGATGAGGTCATAACTCTTTGTGCTCCAATGAAGGACTTTGAGGAGTCGGAGGATGTGTGCTTTTGCCGCAAGGACGGCAGTGAGGTGGTTGAGGGGAATTGGAAAGGAATGAGCGGTGCTTTTTGACGCTGTCCGAAAGTGTCTCATGAAGGCAAGCTGACTCGTTAAGGGATAATTTAATATAGGTCTTTCACTTACTCTCTCTATATGATACGGCTATAGCCTGTTTGGGCTACAAAGTGCCGGAAGGCAAGACGTCGGTTTGTCCGCGCCATCGCTGTCAAGACTGCGGCATTTTTGCCCACTACTCTTGCCTTTTTGCGTCACATCGTACTGTGAGGTAGGCAAATTAAGCAATGTTTGTTGTTTGTGTTGTGAATGCTTAGGCGTGATCATGCATGTCAGGATCACTTGCCGAAAGATATAGTAAACTTGGCGATGCAACCAGCGATATTCCTACTATCGCCTACGTTATATGTCCCAAGTGCAACTTTCAAGCCAAACCCTGCAATGCCAGCCACCAAGCGCAATGCTACTGCCGATGCGGACGATGGCCCAAGCGCCGCAAGTGCCCATATTTAGACACTATAAACCACCAAATGCTGGACTTTGATTTGAAAAAGTGTGTTCCATTAGCTTGTCCGACCAGAATGTGTACGCTTGCTTAGTGTGCGGCAAATACTTTAAAGGCCGCGGCCGCAACACGCACGCGTTCACACACTCGGTACAAAGCAGTCATCACGTGTTTATTAACCTTCAGACGGATCGCATTTACTGCTTACCGGATAATTATGAGGTTGTGGACCACACCCTCAAGCCTGTACAGGACGCGCTGCGTCCGACGTTCGAGGCCGCGCAGATTGCTCGGCTTGACGAGAACCGTATGCTAGCGCAGGACGCGTTCTGAGTCTCGTATCTTCCGGGCTTTATTGGGTTGAATAACCTTAAGAACACAGACTATATCAATGTCGTAGTACAGGCGATAGCCCACATCCCACCACCTCGAGAATTTTTTCTACTGAACACGACCGAAAAGATCAAATCAAAGCTCGTGCTGCGTTTTGGAGAATTGTTGCGCAAAATGTGGAGCTCACACAACTTTAAGAACACTGTACGTGGTGTAGGCTGGCGTATTCTGGCCTGGATGGAGCTGCTAAAAGCGATTTTCTTGAAACGTTGTCCTCCGTGCTGCAGATTAGTTTGAATGAATTGGTGCAAGAGATCTCAGTGAGCAGTAAGAAGAGATTTCACGTTGGAACGCAAAATGAAAGTGTAGAGCTCTTGGCCTGGCTGCATAATGAGTTGCACAGGGTATGAAAGGCAGCTTAAGGTACTAGACAATTAACGTGTCATGCTGCATGTATAGGGACTTGGTAGGTTAAATAAACCCGGGAGCAGCATCATCCACAAGTGTTTTCAGGGTTTCATAGAGATGACAACCGACAATGAAACGAAAGCGGCCTCCGCGGATCCTGCCGAGGGTGAAGCCCCAGTCGCCTCGACGGTCTCACCATTCCTGTAAAAGAACAATGCTCTTACTCTCTCCAGTGGCATCAGACTTGCTAATTGTAGGATGATGGCGCTCGATTTACCGTCGACGCCGCTACTTAAAGTCTCGCAAGGTGGAAACATCATTCCTCAGGTAAAAAAAAACGCTCCCTACCTTTCCGGTCAAAAACCTCGAGTTGCGCAATTACTTGAAGCTTGACCAGAACGAAGACGAGCCGGGAGAAATTAATCTCCGAGCTGCGGACGATCCACTGAGGTGAGTGATTGGTGGTTAGTGGTCTGTAAGAAGAGATTCGTCATGTTGCTTTTTGTGTGCGAACAGGACTGTGTTGCTTGAAAATCGATTTTTGTTTTGAGAATCGCTCGGCAAGACATTCTCGTTTGAGAATGGATTTGGAGGGGTAGGGTTAACGTTCGCCAATGAGCGTTAGCTTTTTTGAGAATGAGAACGGCTTGTTGCGTTTTGGACCAGGGCCTTAGCCAGCGTCCCAGCTTTACTCATGTGTGCGAGAATCCTTCTATCCCAATTACCTGTCAAGCAAATGTGGACAAAGTTAGTCTTTTGATTCGCAAATCCCGAATGACCATCACCGGGATACGATCATATTTTCGAGATAATAGTTCCGGCACGCGTAAGTCAGAAATCAACGGATTCAACGTCCATGAATAGGTTCCCCAAAAGGGGAGCAGATGCTCCGCAGTGATCCCGTGATAGTCATGATCATCTAAGATCAGGTGGCGGGTTATATGGACGCTGTCATAAAAAAAGATGCCCCTCCGATCGGGGGAAATACAGAAGAGGCGATGATGTCGAAATATGGATGGTATGGCACCTCATATGTCCCAGTGTTTGATCGCATTTGGAAAGGGGTTTGTGGTGTAGCCATGGCTTGGCTCTGGCAGCTCCGAAAGCAAGTCGTTTTCCAAGGGCAAATCAAGAACGCCTACGAACATTTGGAATTTCTATGGAAGCAATGCCGAGCCCAACTAGTTTCGGTTGCGGCTTTTGAGAGGCGATCAGTCTCGACGAGGGAGGACGGGATCCGACTACAGATTAGTATAAAGTGCTTATTTGACCAGGAACCAGCACCAGATTACACCCAACCGCAACAAAACCAGGAAATACCAATTGCAGTGCATCAGGATTTGCGCCCCATACAAGCCGAGCCTAGTTTGCATTCCAGATTTTCAATGTTTATAGTAGCTAAGAGTTAACATTAATTAGACTACATTTTACTAATACTATAATTTCTCTACCACGTCCAACAAATTCAAGAGAATCATATGTACTTCGAAGTAGCAGCCAATGCGATACCAACGCCAGATAATTATCAACGGAAGAGCTGAAGGAGCGCGTGCTTTGGAGGGCACAGAAGTCTATGGAAACAGTTTTCGACGCCAGAAAGGATTTATAAAGATTTTTAAAACAAAAAAGGCACCATAAAATTGGTGCTTGACTTTTCAAAAACGGATCAATCTTTCCCACATTCGATACCAAGATGACAAAACGGTTAAGAAAGGTTGCATTTTATATCAAAAATCTGATAGGGAAAGAGGGTGTAATTATAAAGACATTCATAAGTGCATGTATTTTTTTGTACTTAACTAGATCCTATACCTTTCTTCTTAGCTATCTTCAAGATACGTACAAAACATACAAAACTATGAGCCACAACGTTCGGTCCTACGAAGACGCTCACTTCGACAACTTGTTGAAGCGAAACACGCACGGCTGTCAGAGTTTAATTAGTTACGCTTCCATAGGCGTGGCCTCCGACTCGATCGCTGACTTCTGTTGCTGCTGAGGTGGCTGCTGTTCGTTGATGGTCTTCGTTTGCGCCTTACCGAGCGGCGTCTAATGCCACAACGCCTCGAACTCCTCGGGTGTGCCGCTCGAGCATACAGCCTCTTGCTTACCCTCGTCGTCGTGACCCATTCGGTTCCATATCGTGCGCAGCTTCTTGTCCTCAATCTGGCGCTCGTGCACAGCCTTCAGGCGCCCTGTCGAGTCTTCGTAGCGGCGCCGTGTGCTCGTCACGCGTCGTCCTTTGTCGTCCACAATGGACGAGTCACTGAACGAATAGGACGAGAAAGCGCGGCGATATTGGTTGTCTGTATCAGCTTTGGAAATTTTGTTTGGATCGTTGTCTTGTGCACTTGAAGAGGTTTTCGCTTTGTTCGTCTCCGTTGACTGAGCGTCTGTGTCACGGTGCTGCGTTGCTGGTCTGCGTCCGCGTGCTAACACGGGCAGATCACGGAAAAAATCGTCGTCATCGATGTTGCTGGGTGACGCCAGCATTTTACTGCTCACGTCGAACGGAAAGCGCGAGCGAGTCATGAGATCACTCATGTGCTCAAGCTCCATCATGGACTGTTCCAGAGCTGACATGGGGTACCACAGGCGCGGTCGGACAAGTTCACACGATCTAAACATTTTTGATTCTTTGTCTTTTCGTTGGTTAATTGACTCGGCTGTTTGTAATGTTACTTTCGTTTTAGGTGGTAAATTTCAAAGTGACCAGACTTTGATTCATCGTTTGGTCTATAGTGTAGTTGGTCAGTCTGTGGTATGCTGTCGAATGGTATCCACCATGCAGCGAAAAGTTCGAATCGTCCAAATTTAGAAAGGTGTGTTTTAGGAAAGGGTCGAAGCGTCCATATTAGGTGAAGTTGCTCTAGAAGTAAAGTGTGTTAGTATACTATTTCTCCTGGAAATTAAAGAAATGTACTCGACGCTTCGACTCTTTTCTAAATTTTCCCTTTTAGAATTTGTATGTGGATGTTGCTTCGACTCTTTTCTAAATTAATCTTCACAATAGATATTTTGACTTTTTCTAAAAACCACTTTGGGTAGGGTCTGGGTTTAGTGTGGGTGCGGTTTGCGGTTTGCATCGGATTAGGTTAGTTGATCAGGGCCGATAAAAATGGGTTCAACCCTAATGGGGGCTTTACCAATCAACATCAATCAACTCGTCGTACCCCGTTTGGAAGAGCTCGAACTCTCCGTCATCTGCACGTGGCAAAAAGGGGGTGCGCACCAAGGCTCCCTAAGTATTTCCTCGAAAACTTTCCAGAAGTAAAGCAAATGACAGAGGTAGAGTTGGGGTGCGCCGTATACGGAGAAGGGACTGTGTTTCCCGTCAAGATCGCGCGTGATGCAGAAGTGAGTCTACAGAAGGCGATCTCCGATATTTTGAGCACCGAGCAGCACTCTGTCCCCCCAAGGTTGTTGACCCTGTACTTGGCGCGTAAAGAGGGGGGCGCGTGGTTGAAGGATAACGACAGCATGGATACACTCTTGAAAGGAGATGTTGATGCTGCGTATAAACAGATGCGACCGTTGTGGAAGCTCAGTAAGAAGGAGTTGTTTGGACCAGATTTCCTGCCCGGAGAGGAAGAGATTCATGTGTTGGTGGAACTCCCACCGTCACCTGGCATGGCACCAAGACAGCAAACTGGTTTATGGCTTATTCGCGGAGAGGTTGAGAATGCTCTCAGCACAGTAGGTGTTCGCTGCAGGCTCTACCGCCTGGCTGGATCATATCTTGGATACTATGATCCTGCTCGTCGCACTGGTGACAAGAATATCGCGCTCTGGTATGAAGGCAATACCTTGTGTATCCATATTTTGTTCGAATCAAGTACGTTTATCTGGTTATTGCGTGGCTGTCTGCTTTTATTGACTCGAGTGTTGCTATTGCAGAAGATAATGCTTTGAGATTCGAAAATGCCGTGAGGGATGAATCAGTTACGCTTGGATCTCCGTTGAATGGCGAAAAAGTTACTACAAGTGTTACGCCAGTTGATGGCGTGCCCGCTGAAAAAAAGCGTATTTATTCTAGCGACTATGACCCAGAGGAATGGATAGAGTCTCCGCAAGGCACAATGTCGTCTATTTCTCAGTCTGAAAGTGTGACAGTAGTGGACGCTTCCACTGATGAGTTTCGATTTCAGCGAATTGAACATGAGAAGTACTTCCTACCGTACGGTAAGGCGGAAAGTTGTCATTTGGTGTCAAAGAAGCACTGTATGCACAGAGACTTTAAGCAAGAATTCGGCAAGTACAATCATGACGCGAACAATCGGCTTGCACTTTCTCGTGAGATGCATGGGTTTTATGATGGTCTTAACACGGAAGTTCCGATTGTCAACATACTTCCAGGTTCTGTTGATAGAACTCAGCTCTTCGACAACAGATACAAGGTGAGCGTGCGTTGATATTGTGTTCGTTGGTTGGGGTGCTAACGCTCTACTGGCTAGGTCGAGGTCTTTGTGAAAGTTTTTGATATGCAGTGCATAGATCGCGTATTCAGTCGTTTGAAAGAAGGAACAGAGAAAACGGATGACCCACTCGTGATGAAGACGTTTGTCTACGTGGAGAATCCAGAAACGTTTTGTTTCTGTCTAAAATGGAAATACGATGTAAACGATCAGAGCTGGTCAAGCTTCCTTAGCATGACTTCAGCGGTCGACTGAGCTCAGAGAGATAAAATATCCCAAATGTCATGGAACGATTCGTTGAATCGAACGAATAAATCATGCCACAAAAATCGGTGAAATACTGAACTTTTCGGTGTTTTTCTTTCACAGTCCTATATCCACATTTATATAACACAACACAATTACATACGCGCTATAGTTTGTGCAGTATTGAAAAATGACATATCCAATAATAAGGGATGGCAAAACCGAGTTGAAGATTGCAAAATTTGGCGGTGAAGATCGA
This sequence comes from Sclerospora graminicola, assembly GCA_001887855.2. Classification (NCBI taxonomy): domain Eukaryota; phylum Oomycota; class Peronosporomycetes; order Peronosporales; family Peronosporaceae; genus Sclerospora; species Sclerospora graminicola. Next base: position 31,737 of record MIQA02004972.1, on the reverse strand, counting down.
AGTCGGCTCTTTCGAACGTTAGCTGAAGGCTGTGATGGTGTGGGCGAGAAAACAACAGCCAACAGAGCTGCAATGTGAAGAAAATGGTGATCAAATTAACATATTAAAAACTTTGACGAAAGAAGTGCCATCGATAAATTCAGTTCACGTGGTTTAATAAGAGAAACAATAAGGAACAATTTCCAATTACGCATCCAGTGGTTGTTCATAAGCCTCCGTGTTTGGACTTCTTCAGTCGGAAATAAGTTTGTCGGTTCAATATCGGATTATTTCAACCCAATTTTTAAACTTGTCGTTGTTAAATAGCGTTTCCTTGTT
>MIQA02004972.1:0-30765 GCA_001887855.2 Sclerospora graminicola | reverse complement strand
TTTCAGACAGTATAAATATGATAAAAAAGGGATCCACTAGGTGCACACACCCTTTTTGATACGTGCACACCCCTGTACCAAAGAATAGGTACGGTGCACCGTAAATAATGAAGTCATAAGCAGAGCAGCTTTGCAGAGCTTTATTTAAGGCATGAGTCTCCTTCTGCTCATATCTATGATTTTGAAGACGCTCATGTAAACTAGAAAGAGATAAGAAAAAATGATGCAGGTCAAGAAAACTTAGCTGATGCATAACCTTTGAACACTTGTTTTATAAGTCTTTGATGACTGGCAATAAATTGCACCAATATAGATTTAGGCAGCCTCCTAGCCTGTGTATTACTAATTGCGTGCTGGTCAAAATCTGACTCGGCGTTACAGAGTTATTATTCCTTGGCAGCCTATCATGTATTCCGTCCGTATTCGGAACACTCTTTTTTCTATTTCAATTAAGATATCCAGATTGCCCGGACGCAATTGTTTAATAGGTCTAGGTCGTCTGAAAATCGAAGCATTAAAGTATCGACTTCATAAAAAGCAGATTTTAAAGGAAAAGCAGAAGCTTTGGCCTATTAATGTTCCTCAATTGATTTCTTGATAGCCCTCGCAGCTCTTTAACTTTTGCATTTTTAGTGACTACACACCCCTTAAGTCTATCATTTGAGCGCTTTGTAAGCACCAAGAAATTAGCATGATGCAGGTCAACGAAGAGAAGATATTTTATTGTCAGCTTTTGAGGTGAAATCGTTGGACTCCAAAGACGTCTAAAAATGACGTCCTGTTGTGCGCACGTCACTTACGTGAACGTTGTACCTGTTTTATGGTACAGGTGGTTGTCACGTATCAAAAAGGGGGTGTGCACCTAGTGGCTCCCTTAATAAAATGTGCTAATATACTATGGGAGCCACTAGGTGCACACCCCCTTTTTGCACCCCTGTACCATAAAATAAGTACATCGTACCGTAAAGAATGAAGTCAACGCTCTGCCTAAATTAGAAAGAGATAAATAACAAAAAATGATACAGGTCAAGAAAAAACTTAGCTGATGCATAACCATTCAAAACTTGTTTTATAAGCCTTTGATGACTGGCATTAAAATTCTACCAATATAGAATTAGGCAGCCACTAGAGCTGCGACTAGCCTGTGTATTACTAACTGCGTGCTGCTCAAAAACTGACTCGGCGTTACAGAATTATTATTCCTTGGCAGCCTATCATCTATTCTGTTCGTATTCGGAACACTCATCTTTCTATTTCAATTAAGATATCCAGATCGCCCGGACGCAATTGTTTAAGCTATAGATCTAGGTCGTCCGAGTAAAAAGTTTCATTTTCATACCAAGACCATCCAGCAACCTATTATCAACAAACTACGTAGCAAGCATAAAATAGTTCATTCATCCAAATTGTATATGTTTCTTCTTGATTTAAAACCAGATACAGTTGAACAACATCTAAGCACAATCTTTAACATACTTTAGAGGGTTGTAGATCATTACAAAAGAGGGTCAAACAAATTACATGTAAAATCGAAATATTAAAGCATATCGACTTCATAAAAAGCCGATATTAAGGAAACAGCAGAAGCTTTGACCTTTAATGTTCCTTGATTGATTTCTTAATAGCCCTCGCAGCTCTTAGCTTTTGACTACACCACCTAAATCTATCATTTGAGCGCCTGATAAGCACCAAGAAATTAGCCTGATGCAGGTCAACGAAGAAATAATATTGTCAGCTTTAGATGTGGAATCGTTGGACTCCCTTTTGCTACAAAGACGGCTAAAAATGACGGTCCTGTTGTGCGCACGTTACCTTCATTCTTGTATGGAACGTTGTATCTAATTTATGGTACAAGGGGTGTGCACGTATCAAAAAGGGGGTACACCTAGTGGCTCTGATTTTCTTACGTTCTCTTCTAATTCAGCAAGGCGTCTTCTGATATTAGCGGGAACAAGTTGCAGATAGCCCCCGCCAAATATAGCTGATGATACGGTACGTTGCACCTACGTTATGGTACAGGGGGGTTTTCGCTAAAAATGGGGGTGTGCATCCTTAAGTATTTCCTCGAAAACTTCCTAGGTGTTGGAGGGACGTCCTCTGTTGGGAGTACACTACTCGTGTGTCCCTCAGTTGTTTCCGAGTCACGGCAACTTGACACTCAGAGTGATGGTCGGTCGATTGTTCTAGAAGCCGTCGGGGTGTGAGTGTGCGAACACTCATGCTACCAGCTCAGTGTTCTAGACGTTCTAGAACACTGGTGGTGGGTTCTTTTATATAGTACAGAGCAGAGACAGACTTGCGTATTTGTAGGAGATCGAGCAGTCCACTCGGGACTGCTCTTGTCCACTTTGGACTTGTGGTTCTCAATTCACTTTCCATTTTACTCTGCAACACTCACAAGATCAACCTATCCAGTGAAAGGTTATGAGCCCAAACGCTCTTGGACCGAACGACATACGACAACTACTTCCTCTGGGAGTTCAACGCCCGCATGACCCTCGCGCGGAAGGATCTCCTTGACCATGTGCTCATCAAGCCAGAGCAAGTGCCGCAGCATAATTCCACGGAATGGAGAGTCGCCGATCTCAAGGCTCTGGCTGTCATCGTCAAGCTTCTCAGCCCAGCGTACTAGTCGATGGTTCGCGAAGTCAAGTCTGCGTTTGAGGCGTGGAAGACGCTGCGCGCGTTCTTCGCCAAGCAGAATATCCATAACGGCGTGCAGTTGCGCAAACAGTTACACGAGCTCGAGTTGGAGTCGGGTGGCAATCTCATGGAGCATTTGTTGCGCTTTGATGAGCTCTGCCTCAAGCTTGCTGCGGTTGGAGACAGTGTGGAAGACGACGAGAAGGTCGTGGTTCTTTTGGGTAGTCTTCCCCAAGAATACGATTCAATGATTCGAATTATCGAGTCTCGCAGTGAGGTGTCGCTGTTGGATGCTAAGGAGATGCTACGCCGCGAATTTGAAGGGCTCCAGAAGCGTGGGAAGAAGGAGTCGGCTTTCAAGGCGGGAGTCCGTCGTGGCCAAGGCAAGCCGCGCGCTCAGTACGGCCAGGCGCGTGTGCGACTGGGCAAACGCAAGCAAGGCGGCCAGCGCGAGAACCAACGCAGTGGCGGTGGTTTCAAGGGCCAGTTCTTTGAGTGCAAGCAGTTCGGTCACAAGCGCGATGATTGTCCTCGTCGCAAGTCGTCCAAGGGTGGCGACGAATTTGTGTTCTCGGCGACGAGTGGTGTGGAGCACCAATCTACGTGGTTGCTCGACAGTGGTGCCAGTTGCCACATGTCGGGTGACCGAGGTGACTTTGTGGAATTCCGTGAGCTGGCGAGTCCAATCAGCATCACGGTGGCCAACGGTCAGCGTCTACAAGCAAAGGGAGTGGGCTGTGTGCGCTTCCTGCTCGACTACGGAACGAAAGTCAAGTTGACGGATGTGCTCTTCGTGCCACAGCTCGACAGCAAGCTTGTTTCCGTGCCAGCGCTGACGGCACATGGGGTTTTGGTCCAGTTTGAAGAAGGCAAGGCGACTTTGCTGGTGAACGGTGCCGCCGTTGCGGTGATCCCTCGTGTTGGGAAGCTTTTCTCTTGGGGTGTGGGTCAGGACCAGCCACGCCAAGCAAACCAAGCGACGGCCAAGGTCGAGACCAGTGGTGATAGTGCGTTGTGGCACGCGCGTCTCTGGCATGTGTCTGATGCCAAGCTGAAGATGGTGATGCAGGCGAGTGATGGTCTTCCTTGGATAGATGGCAATGGTGCTACCACTGTGGGTGTGTGCGGTGGCTGCGTTCAAGGCAAATTGGCGACCAGTCCATTTTCGCATAAGCCAGGCAGTGAAGCGAAGACCAGTGACCTCCTCGAGATAGTCCACAGTGACTTGATGGGGCCGATGAAGCCAAAGACCAAGGGTGGTGCCCAGTAAGTGCTGACTTTCATCGACGACTTCAGTCGCTTCGTTCATGTCTACCTGCTCAAGGCCAAGTCCCAAGTATTTGATCGGTTCAAGGAGTACAAGGCCTTGCTGGAAACCCAGACCGGTCGCAAGATCAAGTGCATGCGCAGTGACAACGGTGGCGAATATATCAGCAAGCGCTTCAACCAGTTCTGCGCGTCGAACGGGATCTTCCATCAAACCAGCGCACCGTATTCTCCACAGCAGAACGGTTTAGCCGAGCGTATAAACTGTACTCTTGCTGAAATGGCGCGTGCCATGCTCTACTACATGGAAGTGGAGAAGTACTGGTGGGGTGAGGCAATAATGACGGCAGCGCACATCGTGAACCGAATCCCAAACACGGCGCGTCCAGACGCAATTCCATTCGAAATTTTCACTGGAACGCGTCCGGTGCTCGACTACCTTCGTGTCTTTGGTGCCAAAGCGGATTCGTGCCGTAAACGATCAGTACAGCGAGCGAGTGGGATGTAAAGTGCGCTATCGCTCTGTGTGTTTCTCGTGGTGTTTACGCAGAAGTGGTCTCGAAGGCGTATCGGGTTTGGGACTGTGACGACCAGAGGCTGGTCACGACACGCACGATCGCGCTGAACGAGCGCCCACCAGCTACGCATCGCGACGTCGTTGTTGTTGACGGTGGTTTCCCGATCCAGTCGTACAGCGACGACAACGATGAAGCATTTGTGGTGCCCCCCTCCCTGCAGCGCCAGCGGGAGTTGGGAGTATGGATGTCGACCAGTCGGGTGACGTGGTGGACATGGATGTGGAAGATTGGGAAGCTGGTGTGACCGGCAATGAGTCGTTAGTTCCGCTTAAGGGGGGAAGGGAGATGGTACAACCAAGCGGAATCACTCATCCTCCCCAGCCAAGTGTTGTTGTGGCTCCAGTTCAGGCATTGATCCCCTCACAGAGCAACAGCACCTCTCGTATCGCGCCAGCCAATTCACCCAGTCTCCCGAGCGGCAACATCGTCCAGCGTCTCGAGGCAGCCAGTTTACCACGACTCCCCAGCAGTGATTCGACGACCAGTGCCATGGTACCACGTCCGAGAGTTCCTGCCCCAAGCGGCAACCGTCTTGTGCTCAGTGTGGTTCTCGTCCAGCACGTACTATTTCCCATGAGTCTCGTCGTCTTTTGACTGGTGGAGATGTTGTGACCGTGGACCAACCAGCTCCAGCAGTACCAGTGCTCGTGAACGAATCGAGCAGCGACCAAAACGACGTAACCGAGCCGGATAGCAAGCGCCCACGGCTGGATGAGTACGAGATCGCTCTCGCTGCTACAGAAGTACCGAAGAGCCACGCCGAAGCAATGGCGTCGCCGAAAGCAGCGCAGTGGAAAGAGGCTGTGCGAACCGAAATCAGAGCCCATGTCCGCAACCACACATGGGACATGGTGATGAGACCGCGTGGTGTGAAGGTGATCGGCTCCAAGTGGGTGTTTGCCCACAAGATCGACGGAAAAGGGAACATCACGCGTCACAAAAACACGACTTGTCGCGCTGGGTTGTCTCCAAACACACGAGATCGACTACTCCAACACCTATTCGCCGGTGGCCTGCATGAACACCATCCGCACGTTCCTTTCGGTGTGCAACGCCAAGCAACTCAAGATCCGCCAGTACGACGTGGAGACTGCTTTCCTCAATGGCGAGCTTAAGGAAGATGTGTTTATGGCTCCATTCGTGTCGCCGACGGCATGATCTGTAAGCTTCGTCGAAGCCTTTATGGCTTCAAGCAAGCCGCTGCTGTTTGGTACAAGACCATTCGGTCTGTGTTTGTGGCGATGGGGTATGTCCAGTGTCGTGCGGATCCGTGTCTCTTCGTTCGCCGCCGTGACGACGATGACGAGAGCCAAGCCGGTGTGCTCGAGGTGCTGTACGTCGACGATCTCCTGATCGGTTCCAAGACCGAAGCCGAAGTTGATGCAGTTCGCGATCAACTAAGTGCTCCCTTTTCGCTCAAGTTGCTTGGTGATGCGCGTTTCGTGTTGGGAATGGAGATCGAGTATGTCCAGAACAAGGGGGAGCTCAAACTCAAGCAGACTCAGTTTATTGCAAAGATGGTCACGAAATTTGGGCAAGCTACGGCGGCAGCAGTTCGTAACCCGCTCGTGGTCGGTCAAGATCTCGTACCGGACGACACGCACAAGCAGCTCGACGACAAGACCAAGTATCGTGAGCTCATCGGGTCTCTGCTGTACGTGGCGAACGCGACGCGTCCGGACATAAGCGTGGCGCTTTCGATCTTGTCGCAATTCCTCGACAGTCTCCGTAAAATACATTGGAGAGCGGCGATCCGCGTTCTCCGCTACCTGAAGGGAACAGCGGTACACGGGATTCAGTACAGCAAGTATGGTGAGAAAGGCATTGGCGTCATATCGTACAGTGACGCGAATTGGGGCGGGGACAAGTAAACGCGGCGCTCAATGTCAGGTGTGCTTGTGATCCTCGGTGGTGGCCCCGTCGTCTACAAGAGCAAGCGTCCGCCTACGGTGGCTCTATCGTCCACGGAAGCGGAGTACATGGCGCTCTCGCTCGCGACTCAAGAGGTGGTATGGCTCCGTTACCTGCTTGGAGAAATGGGCTTGAAGGTGAACGGCGCAACGACGATCCACCTGGACAACAAGTCGGCGATCAGTATGGCGACCAACCACGGGTACACTCCACGATCCAAGCACATTGATCTGCGTGCCCACTTTGTGCGCGATCATGTTGAGCACGGCAACATCCATCTCGAGCACGTACCTACGGAGGAGCAACTCGCAGACTTCTTGACGAAGCCGTTGCCGACGCCGCGTCTTGTTCAGCTTCGAGAGCTGTGTGGAATCACCGAGTGATCAAGTTGAGGGGGAGTGTTGGAGACCGTCCTCTGTTGTGGGGTACACTGTACTCGTGTCCCAAGTGTTCCGAGTCACGGCAACTTGACACTCAGAGTGATGGTCGGTCGATTGTTCTAGAAGCCGTCGGCGTGTGAGTGTGCGAACACTCGCCGCGTGGCATGCTACCAGCTCAGTGTTCTAGACGTTCTAGAACACTGGTGGTGAGTTCTTTTATATAGTACAGAGCAGAGACAGACTTGCGTATATGTAGGAGATCGAGCAGTCCACTCGGGACTGCTCTTGTCCACTTTAAACTTGTGGTTCTCAATTCACTTTCCATTTTACTCTGCAACACTCACGAGATCAACCTACCCAGTGAAAAGAGGTAGAATTGGGATGTGACGTATACGGAGAAGGGACCGTGTTCCCCGTCAAGATCGCGCGTGATTTAAAAGTGAGCGCGCTACAGAAGGCGGTCTTCGCGGAGAATCGATATAGCGAGCGTTATAAGTTTGCCGCAAGCGACTTGACGCTGTATTTGGCGCGCAAAGAGGATGGCGCGTGGTTGAAGGATAACGACAGCATGGATACACTCTTGCAAGGAGATGTTGACGCTGCGTATAAAAAGATGCGACCGTTGTGGAAGCTCAGTAAGAAGGAGTTGTTTGGACCAGATTTCCTGCCCGGAGAGGAAGAGATTCATGTGTTGGTGGAACTCCCACCGTCACCTGGCATGGCACCAAGACAGCAAACTGGTTTATGGCTTTTTTGCGGAGAGGTTGAGAATGCTCTCAGCACATTAGGTGTTCGCCGCAGGCTCTACCGCCTGGCTGGATCATCTTGGATACTATGATCCTGCTCGTCGCACTGATGACAAGAATATCGCGCTCTGGTATAAAGGCAATACCTTGTGTATCCATATTTTTTTCGAGACAAATACGTTTATCTGGTTGCTGCGTGGCTGTCTGCTTTTATTGACTCGAGTGTTGCTATTGCAGAAGATAATGCTTTGAGATTCGAAAATGCCTTGAAGGATGAATCAGTTACGCTTGGATCTCCGTTGAATGACCAAAATGTTACTACAAGTGTTACGCCAGTTGAAGATGTGCCCACTGAAATAAAGCGTATTTACTCTAGCGACTATGACCCAGAGGAATGGATAGAGTCTCCGCAAGGCACAATGTCGTCTATTTCTCAGTCTGAAAGTGTGACAGTAGTGGACGCTTCCACTGATGAGTTTCGATTTCAGCGAATTGAACATGAGAAGTACTTCCTACCGTACGGTAAGGCGGAAAGTTGTCATTTGGTGTCAAAGAAGCACTGTATGTACAGAGACTTTAAACAAGAATTCGGCAAGTACAATCATGACGCGAACAATCGGATTGCACTTTCTCGTGAGATGCATGGGTTTTATGATGGTCTTAACACGGAAGTTCCGATTGTCAACATACTTCCAGGTTCTGTTGACAGAACTCAGCTCTTCGACAACAGATACAAGGTGAGCGTGCGTTGATGTCCTGTCGTTGGTAGGTGTGCTAACGCTCTACTGGCTAGGTCGAGGTTTTCGTGAAAGTTTTTGATATGCAGTGCATAGATCGCGTATTTAGTCGTTTGAAAGAAGGAACAGAGAAAACGGATGACCCACTCGTTATGAAGACGTTTGTCTACGTGGAGAATCCAGAAACTTTTTGTTTCTGTCTGAAATGGAAATACGATGAAAACGATGAGAGCTGGACAAGCTTCCTTAGCATGATTCCAGCGATCGAATGAGCTCAGAGAGGTAAAATTGAAAAAAAAAATTTCAACTCATGAAAGGATTCGTTGAATCGAACGAAAATCGGTCAAATACTGTAGCTTTCGGTGTTTGTTTTCTTTTACAGTCCATACCGTAAAATTCCGACCATCCGACGATTCCGACCGATGCATAAAAGAGACAAAAAGAGAGGGGGTCGCCCTTAAACTATCACCTGACCCTAAACCAAAACCCCAACAACGCTGGTGAAAAAGCTCTAAGCCCGCTACGGCTTGCAAACAAAGCCTCCGCTTGCACTATGGGCAAAGTTGGGTCCTGGGTTTACATCCGCGTGCTCGCACACGGCATGTAAACCTCAGGCATATCGCGGGACATCCCACCCCTGGTTCCGACCAATCAAAGGCATGAAATATCCATTTATACTTGACCAGACTATATCTGATATGTGGTCGGAGGATTTGCACAATTGTATTTATAGTTTGTATAGGATACGCTAAATACGGTCGGTCCATATGCTACTTTTACCAACGCTTAATTGTGGTAAAATTCGAACAATCTCGCAATTCAACCGTATAATTTTTCGTTGTAAAGTAAGTGCCCAAATCAATTTAAAATAGGGGAGGATTTGTGCTATGATGACAAAATAGATATGTGCATTTATGGCTCGTTTATGGTCGTGTGCGAGCACCCGCGTAACTTCAAGTCGCTCTTGTTTACTTGCTTTCACTATGCACTTGATAACTTGCAAACCTTTGGGGACCATCACTCTTGCCATGCTTTCTGCACGTTTCTTGCGGCATCACAGGCTGTCCCATACGAGATATTCTATCGCTTTGCGCCACGTACATCAGCAAGAAAAGGAAAAGCTATTTGACAAAATCCTCGTGGCTAACCGTGGCGAGATTGCCGTGCGCGTGATGCGCACGTGCAAAAAGCTAGGCATCAAAACGGTGGCTGTGTATTCAGAGCCTGACGTAAACTCTGTGGCCGTGCGCATGGCAGATGAAGCAGTGTGCGTAGGGGCGGCACCGTCAAGCGAAAGCTACCTGAGTATCCCTACGATCGTCGAGGCCGTCAAGGCTACAGGTGCCCAATCGGTTCATCCAGGCTATGGCTTTTTATCGGAAAACAAGGACTTTTGTGAAGCTTTGGAGGCTATTGGAGTGGCATTCATTGGGCCTGGTCATGAAGCCATCCAAGCTATGGGCGACAAGATCAAGTCGAAACAGCTAGCGATGGAGGCAGGCGTGAACACGATTCCTGGTTTCTTGGGGGAGATTGATACGCCCGAGGAAGCTGTGAAAGTGGCTCGGGAAATAGGGTACCCGGTGATGATCAAAGCGAGTGCTGGAGGAGGAGGAAAAGGAATGCGAGTGGCATACAATGACGAGGAGGTGCGCATGGGGTATCGACTATCAAGAGAAGAAGCTGCCAATAGCTTTGGAGACGATCGGATGTTTTTAGAGAAATTTATTCAAGATCCCCGTCATATTGAGATCCAGTTAATTGCCGACACGCAGGGAAACGTTGTGTCGCTGCCTGAAAGAGAGTGTTCGATCCAACGTCGGAACCAGAAAGTGATTGAAGAAGCACCGAGTCTGTTGCTCGATCCCGAGACGCGACTGGCCATGGGCAAGCAAGCAGCAATGCTGGCAAAAAAAGTGGGCTATGTAAGTGCCGGGACAGTCGAGTTTCTATGTGATAAACATAAAAATTTCTATTTTTTAGAAATGAATACGCGATTGCAAGTGGAACACCCGGTGACAGAGCTTATCTCGCGTGTGGACCTTGTGGAGCAAATGATTCGCGTGGCTGCAGGACATTCATTGCCCAAGGAATTGCTAGCTGGACCAGTAAATATCCACGGTTGGGCTATGGAAAGTCGTGTGTATGCTGAGGATCCAGTGCGTGGCTTTTTACCGTCGATTGGGCGCTTGCTTCAATACAAGGAGCCCAATCACCTCCCCGGTGTGCGTGTAGACTCAGGCGTGAACGAAGGCAGTGACATCTCGATGTTTTATGACCCAATGATCTCAAAACTGATAACTCATGGCAAAGATCGTACGGAATGTTTGGACCGTATGAAAGTTGCGTTAGATAATTACGTTATTCGTGGCCCTGGCAACAATATTTCATTTTTGCAAGATGTTTACCGCCACCCTCGCTTTGTAAGTGGGAAGATTACCACGAAATTCATTGAGGAAGAGTATCCAGAGGGCTTTTGTGGTGTTAAGCTCACATCATCCGAGACGGAGGATCTCCGAGTTGTGGGGGCGATCATGCATCTGAAAAAGGCCATCTCGAACAGCCAGATTTCGGGGCGGATTCAGTCTGTTTCCGCGAATAATATGGCTTCTTTCGACATTCTCAATACAGATGAGCTCGAGTTTGTCTCGGATCAGGCAGGAATTGTTCCTCGCTTACGTGCTATAGCTCCTGGGTTGTCATGGAATGAGTTGATTACGCTCGCAGACCGAAATAACCTTGAGAACGTGGGCGCTCGCCTCTACGTGAGCATCGATGATTCGTTTGGAGAGTCCAAGCTTGTTGTCGTTGTGGAAATTGAGGTCGAAAAGAAACGGCACTGTTCCGAAATAATGACGCTGGCGTTCGTGGACAAGAAATGGCACGTCATGGGTGAGGTAGACTGGGTGCTGAATAGACCCCTGTTTAAAGCCAAGCATGTAAAGCAGAATGGAGCAGCAGACGTGTCCTTGACATCGCAACTATTGCAGCCGCTTCCGGAAGGTTTCCGACTTCAATTCCGTGGTGCCGTGCACGACGTGGTGGTGCGCAATGAATTAGAGGCTACGTATTGCAAGTATATGAAGCCAAAGCCCAAGATTGACATGTCGGGGTTGCTGTTATGTCCGATGCCAGGCATGCTCATTTCTGTGGCAGTGGAGGTTGGTCAACAGGTGGAAGTGGGCCAAGAGCTGGCTGTAGTCGAAGCCATGAAGATGCAGAACGTGCTCCGTTCGGAGAAGAAAGGTGTGATCAAAAGTATTGCGCGTGCGGCTGGGGATTCCCTCAAAGTCGACGAAGTCATTCTTGAGTTTGAATAGGCGTTTCATTAGGAGATCTAACTTTAGAATACTACTGTATTTTCTACAACTGCTACAAAGAATACTGGTACTTAATTGGGTACTGTACCTTAGCTAAATTAAGATAATTTTGTTCAATCAGCAGACAGGTGGAATCCGCATGAACTAATGAAAAGCTCGGATCAAGGGTTGTCCTAGTACAGCCGTAAGCAGATAAAGATACTTGTCCGATTCACGGTTTTTAGCGTCCCATTTTTATGTATTTGTTATTAGTGACGTGTTACAGTCGGTTGCAATGAATGCTCTTCTTTACAGCCAAGCCACAGGTGCTCATAAAGGTAAGCAAGCCATCATTTGTATAGTACATGCTCATAAAGGTAGACAAGACATTGTTTATAGAGTGCAGTACTTGCTTGGCAGGACTTTACCGATCAATGTGTTGGACCGGACCCCGGTTGGTGTTATGCATGGAGATGAAGAGCGCACAGTAGTTAGAATGTTGTCATGCTTTATATCAGCTGTTAACATGTACTCGTACACAGCTCGCCGTTGCCATTCAGTCAAATTCTTCTTCTTCATGCATCATGGGTACCTCATTTTTAACCACTTCGCATTCATGCAAAAATAGTCCAGCAAAAAAAGAACTTGCATCAATGCGAAGTTGATTTCCTTCATAACCATCACCTTGATCCTCAGACGCAGGAGCGAAATTCATCTATCTAACGGTGCTCTGTCAAATGACCCCCAAATTAAAAGGTAGTTTTGATGCCGAAACTTCCGCTAGCGGGAAGCGTAAAACCCCATTGTATCGTCAAATGAAAGCATTTTAAAATTCTATACTCTGGGAGCAACAAATAGTATTTTTCATCTTATTCTCAGTATTTAAACAACAATCGGACAATAACTTTGGGACGGAGGGAGTACTATTTACTATCATTACCATTAATTAATTGTCCACCTCCTCTTTTGCTTGAATGTCAATGTGACGCTACATAAATGGGGAGTGTATTAATATCATTGTCATCTCTACGATTTTTTTTTCAGGATGTTGCAATGTCAATACCCTGCTCATTCAAAATTATGTGTGTACCTGAACATTCGCTTTCCATATATTTTTTGCAGCTCAAAAAATCGGCCATAATCTCTATAAGTACGAATCTAAATGCCCGCTTTCCTCTATCCGTGTGACCTCAATTGTGATTGGATAAAGACAGCGCTATCGCATATGACTGCTGGTCAAAACAGAATTTAAGGTGAGTAGAAGCAAGACGTTTATTGAACTTCCATATAATATGAAGGGCATGGAGGTATCCTTATCGGGTATCTCGACTTTTATTGAGAAGGTGGCCAAGTATGTTGCCGTGCAGTTGTGAGTCATGTGCTCGTGCAAGTCTAACGTATGTGTCTTTGTTTGCAGCGACAAAATCAAGTCGGGTGAATGTACCAAGACGGACTTGTGTTATTCGTTGCAAGAAACAATTTCCGCTATGCTAGTGCGTTATCTACTGTAGTTTGCTTGATATTTAACGTGATAGAAAATTGAATGGTTTTGACTGATTTTACAGGTGGAAATTACGGAGCGTGCAATGGCGCACTGTGGTCAATCATAGGTGCTTATTGTTGGCGGTGTCGGATGTAAGTTAAGCAGCAATTGCTCTAGAATTTTTGGTTTTGGTATAACAAATGGTTGGTGTGGAGCTTTGTAGGCAACGTGCGTCTCTAGGAAATGATGCGTATAATGGCACGTGAACGTAATGAGCACATTTGTGCTATGAACCATCGCTATTGCATCGATAATGGCGCGATGAGTGCTCAAGCTGGGGTCCTACAATTCCAGTACGGAGAAACTACGTCACTTAAAAAGGCTACGTGCACGCAAAGGTAAAAATATTAGTCGGTACTGTCAAAACTCAGCCTGGGAGTAATGAGTGAAGCTTGCCTTTTTGCGCATTTAGATTTCGCACCGCTGAAGTTCCAGTGATTTGGCGCTCCGATTGACCATAAAGCTCGACAAGAAAATAAAATTACTTCTCGTCGATATTGAAGTGTCGTGTCGCGGCTTTCGCTTCGTCGTTCAGTCTTGAGATAGATAATGAAGGAGGTTAACGGTGGACAAGAAACAGATAAAAAGGGAGGAGAACTTCTGCACGTCTCCCTCGTGGAAAGTTATTCTGTGACGAATGCACGAATAATGACCATGGCCGAAGCAATTATACGATACCACGATAACTGCCCTGTTTTGCCGCGTACTATGAACAGCTCTGATGGGACCAAGACATTTTCTCAGGGCATTCAATCACCTTGGAACTAAGGCACTAATAGACATAGCCAAAGCGATGGATACTTACATAGAGTCAACCTCGTTTGTCAGCTTATGCTTTGAGGTTCTTATTTTGCTTGAAAACTACCGCAGTGAAGACTTGACCAGTATCTTGTGGAAAACTGGTACGTCAGAACCGAAGCCGTGCTGTATGTTTTCGCCGTTTTTCTTTCATCTGCCAGCATCGCTCGCTTCTTTTCTAAGCCTGCACGCATTTCTTTCATCTTTGCTGCCGTTCCCTCGCCAACTCTACCTCACACTTCTTCCGGACGTTAACCACTCTTGTTGTCGCTTGGCTTGTGTACTCTTCTTCTCCCTTTATCGCTTGATAGTTTGTCCGATACACTTTTCAACATCGATTGACGTACCATTGATCGTGTACAATCCCCATCCTTGGAATCTTCACCATATACTCAACTCGCGCTTATTGAAACACCCATCCGGTCATTTGGACCTGAAGTCGAAAAATTGCTTGCAATGGCAGTCGAGGACTGGGGTTGGATTCAGCCTGAGAACTATCGAAAATTATATCCAATTATCCGTAGGAGCAAAGCTGATATCCCGCACAGGACCCTGGGTCTTAGGCGCTAATGATGAAGCCTTGCGCAGAATGGATCGCTTCCACCCGTGATCAGTCAGATAATTCTGTCTAAAGACGTGCACTGACTGTCACACTCTTGTCGGGTCTTAAAAGTGTTCCGTGAGGGAGGAAATTGTGGCTAACAATAAATCAGTACATTTAGAAGTCGCGAGCGATGATTGGATAGTTCTTTTGTATGGGGCACCAAAAAACGGCGATGCAAATCTGGGCGGATTTTCCGTCGTTATATGTACCTAGATTGGCTCTGTCGGTGAATACTATCGATACTCAATACCATAATTTCAGACTTCGGTAGTGATTGATACCAACATTAGAAAAATTTCGCACAGCGTTCTTTATCTTTATCCCCAAATTTTACCTGTTACAACCTTTTATATTGGTTGAATAATATATGATGATAAAGGTTCTGTTCTGAAGATTGAGGCTCGTGTAAAGAATCAGTCTTTATCATCAAAAGAGAGTACCGTGTGTAACCAGCTTTGAATTCATTTGTATTCGACGGAACTCTAGAAAATCGACCTTCTCTCTGCGTCCTCTAGCGAGGAGCAGAGGTTTCGTATTCCCTCCCCCACGAGCAAAGCCTCCAGTTAGCGAAGATTTGGCTTCACTTCGAGGATGTCTCACTTTTTACCGTTGATAGGACCCCTCCTTCAGGATCGTTGATTATCTTCTAACGACAGAACGAAGCATGCAGACTAAATCCGCTTACTGATTCTGCAGATAAGGTGATCAAAGTTCCATCCTACAAGTATAGAACAATCGTTTATATAAACTGGGAATCTTAAAATGGAGATATGATGCTACTCACAACCATGTACCAATACATTGATCCAGCTGCTACGAGCGACAGCGGCATTGGGATGGCTCATACAGACGACAATGTTGCAGCTGATCAAGACGCTGCGGCTACTAAGCAGGTGAATGTGCTGATGCAGTTTTCGCGCCAGAACGAACGGCTCAAGATGAATACCCTCACGGAGCGTGAGCGCATTTATCAGCAATTAGACTGTCGTTGTGCCGCGTCGTCCACGTCTTCCAAGAAAGCTTCATCTACCAGCGGCATGAATTGGCGTCGGAACGTTGCGCAAACTTATCTTAAGCGGAAACAATTAAAACGGCGCCACATGAAACAACTGCTAGATCAATTGCACCAACTACGCGCTAAGAACGGCGTGTAGATCCAAGAGTTGTATCGGATGCATCAGATGCAGGCTAACGCCTTCCGCGCATGCCAGCAGCTCCAGTATCTCCACAGGCAAATCTGTCGTCACGCTAACCCAAGTGACACGACTTCTGTATCATCTCCTGTCAAGCACTCTGCCATGCCTGATTGCCTCTCGGATGCCAGATTTCCATATCCAGATTCGCTTTCGTAAACTGGCATGCTTGAGTTAACCCCCCCCCTCACGTGTCGCCAGATACCTTAACAGACAGATTGATTGGACCGACCATGCGGTTTCTTTCTCTCTTTGATCAAGCTGGAACTGGTTTATTTCTATATTATTGACGTCAATGGTTCAAGTGGCTCCCTTACCAGCTTCAAGAGATGTCACAGTCGCCATCTACACTACCACAGTCAATCGTGCGGACAGACGGCAAGTGGACGAAGACGGTGGGAGGAAGGACTGGGTCTTCTCACCATGTTATACCCAGTGGGTCTACTTCTTGCACAAACCGTGGCCTACATTGTATTGAAGTTTCAATTATGGCAGTGTGGCTGCAATGATAAATCACGTGCTTCAATCGGATGACGAGACGTTTACACTTTAAGTACCAGCCCATTCGACGCAAACGGCGATTCTGTCTGCGTTTAAGTAACGTTTTTGGATGACTCCTAAGTAACCCTGTACGCAAACGGCGATTCTACAAAGCGATTTTACTAAGTAAGCCTGTATGTGGAAAAGTGGATACGGTAGTGCTATCCTGGTACTATTTTCATTGCTACCGGTAGCTTTACTTCAATTTACATGAGTTTAGCGAATCGAACTCGACAAAAACAATTGGTGGTCAAGCACTAAAGAGCCGCAAAAGGAAGCAGTACCGTGTTTATATGCTCATGAAGCAACAACTACTGTATACTTAATCAGATTGTGACCATGAAAGCGAGAATTAGGATGGTGAACCTTGCAATAATATGAAAAATACAGGCTGCGTTCATGATAAGCGTGTGCCCCTTTTGGCTGAGTGAACATTTGCGCTCAGCCGTAAACACTTCCTTCTTTTTATGCTGTTCATAATACAAAAAGCCGGAGAAATGTGTCAGATCAGGGTAATTCTGCTGTAACCTTTCGAGATATTCTCAGAGCATCTTCTCTAAGCACAATGTTCGCGAATGGCAAGCGTGGTGCTTAATACTGTAGGTGTGGGCCGATAGACAAATACTTCAATACTTCAGCGAGTTTAAAACGCACCGGCAATTTATTTAAAATAGAAATTATTGATTTTTACTGCGAAACGTGTCTATCCCAAAGTTTGCTCTTTATCATCAGCGGCTGAACGACCATTGAGGGTAAAAAAAACTGTAATTGCGAGATTTCACTATTACTCAGGGCGGTATCGGTACGGACCCTCCATACCTACATTGAAGTTCCCGGTATCGGTATCGGTAGTGTTTAATACCGGTGGTACTACCGGTACTATCCTCTACCGGTGCCAATACCGCACACCCCTGATCGTGTGCGAGCACGTAACTTCAAGTCGCTCTTTTTTACTTGCTTTCACAGTGCACTTGATAACTTACGAAACTTTGGGGACCAGCACGCTTGCCATGCTTTCTGCCCGCTTATTGCGGCATCACATGCTGTCCCCTACGAGATATTCTAACGCTTTATGGATGACTCTAAAAACATAAAAAAGTCGACCAAAACCCACCACAAACAGCAATGTCGCTACAAAAGACGACCAAAAATTACCACGGAAAATCTTTATTCGTTAGCATAAGTCCCGTGAGATTTCCCTCTGCGTTGCTACGATCCACGTTTCCAGGTCGCCTTACGAATCACTCTTATTTTGACGCCAGCTAGGTTGTTCTGCACAGCCTTCTCTAGCTCATCATAATCATATTGCTTTTTCCTCATAATAGTTCGAAAAACTGCGGAAAAATGCTGCTTTCGAGCAATCAGCCAATCGGGGAAGGCGTAGCAAAAATACAGACTTATACTTGGCAAGCCGATGACACCTGCGGAAAACTGTTGAACTGCGGAAAAAACCGCTCTGTTACGTTACATATTAGCTTGTCTATCGTAGGAAAATATTCGGGACGCAAGTTGGTCCATGACTTCAAGAGACTGTTAAAATGTTTCATTTTCCATATTCGTTGAAATAATTAGAAGCGTACAGTCAGTGACAGTAGTGATAGATAATTCAAGACAAAGCACACAGTGACTTGTTTACTCGAAGATGTATGAAAAAGTAAGGTTGTGTTTGACGACAATGCCCATTCCCAGAAAACGGTAGTCTGCCGCAGAATGATTGAAAATCGGTGGGTTCGTTAGCGGAATGAGCATCCTTGATAGTGAGGAACGTCACTACTAAGGCGTGGAATTTTGCCCAACTCCAGTCTACTAATTGCCAAGCATGTAATGTGAGATCTACGCACTTAATGATGCTAGAAATGGAGGAACATGAGGGAACTTATTCGCTCGAGGTTTGCCTAATAACGACCTCAGCGGTAATAAGAATTGTTTATGGAATGTTAGAAATAGAGGGAAGGGTAGGCATAACTAATTTCTCAGCCAAGACTCCATGACGTATCATGCATTGGTTAGTGGAATAGCCATTCACGGAGAGTATATTTTTCTTTATTTATGAAAATAGCTATTTCAAGCTGATCGCAGAATTGCCATATTTTGAAAGAAAATGGTTGTACGATCTTAATTGACACTGACCAAAATCAAAAATTCTAAATTTAAAAATGTACGGGAACATTTTAAATCCAAATTTTGGAACACTCTTTATCAACGTGATTTCGTATCATTCACTTCAACTCGCACGCCTTTTGCAATTCCTTCGATCTTGGATAGAAACGTCTTTCGTTAGTATATCTGCCATCATTTTATTAGCCAATATATAATTCCTCCGTCCAATAACAAAAGGAACAAAATGTTCGAAATTCTCGGTTACTGTTGAACAAAATGCAACAAAAATGCCAATTGGCAGGATTTTAAGGACAACTTAATGTGATTGGCAGGGAGTTTGAATCGAGCGACAAACAGCCCTCCGAAGTTGGCGTGGGAAATTTCAAAATGGCGCAGCAACGAGAAGATGTACCCAAGACCGGCAAGAACTTGACTCCGAAAGTAGGTCAGGAAGTGCTGGCTCGGATGTACACCGAGATGTCGCAACTCCACCTTCCACCGCACCTTGTGGTCGAGCTGGCTGCCGAGTACGAGGGTTCAAAGCATTTTTTTGCATCTTGTGGAGCGCTGCGCGCAAAATGAACAATCTAGGGCCGTACACGATGTGGCCGGAAACTTGCCTTACCGACGAATATACCGCCAATCTTGCTAACACCATCGCACTTTGTCAGTGTACCAACGAACCATCATTCAGACTTTATCGGACCACTTCAGTGCTTCGAAGTATCACTTAATCGATTTTGCATCTCTACCACCAGGCGGGGCATTCTGCAGTCATCAGAAACGGCTCAAGCTCCATTTGACGCAAGGGCATCGCACCGCTCGGATCAACTCTGTGATGGACCACTGAACTCGATTCAGTTTAATCCCTTGCTGGATAATGTTCATCTTGGTTCTATTTACAACAAGACAGCACACGCTACTACTTTGATCCAGAGTAGGAGGCACTGTATTTTACTATCCGGCACAAAACCTTTATCGTCAAAGTAAAATTTGTTGTTGCCATTGATCGTCCGCGATGGGACACATACAAGAAAAAAATGGAACGGCAAAATTGGTCCATTTGTCGTGTACGAACCCGCACAACGATTGACCAGGAATCGCGAGGCGGAGACTCTTGAGCTCAAAACATACACGGTTAAACGTGAGATCTACCGAGCATGTCTTGCAAAGTACGTGATTCCAGTGATCCAGCGGCAGTTGCCGTGAGGCCGACGCGTTCGCATCCAGCAGGACAACGCCAAACCGCATGTTCTGATTGACGATGCCGTAATTCGCACCGCATATCGTGCGGTACGGTGGGACATGTTTCTTGTTCCTCAACCGGCCATCTCACCCGATTTCAATGTCCTCGATCTTGGCTTCTCTGCGTCGCTACAGAGGCTCTAGCACAGGAAGACTGTATGAAATATCAAAGAACTCGTTTACAACGTAGAAGAAATCTTCCGCGAGTTACCATACGTGTCCATCGACAGCTCTTTCGACTGTGCTTCTTACGTCTTTGACAACACACGAGGCGGCATCCGCTACACGACACCTCATTTAAACAAGAGCGCACGTGTCGGTGAGAATGGACTCCCACCTCTATCTATTGCTTGCGAGCGCGACGTGTATGACTACTATCGACCACCCTGTAGCTCGGTCTGAAGAAAACGTTATTGCTGAAGAAAAACGTGCGAATGACGAAAAAATATCTGAGTAGCTTCGAGCCTAATGTTGATTTTTCCCTATATTTTTGGCCACCCTTATGTCTTATATTTTTGAACGGAGAAAGTGCTTAGCTTGAATTACTCCGTTATTAGATTTCGACGGAATAAACATCAACCTTACATCCACATGTTTCATCATAGAATATCCATCCCTTGCAATACTTCATGGCAGCTTGGTTATCCATAATCAACGCTATAGGATGTTTCACCTGAGCTCCAACTTGTTGTAGCAACTTTCTTTATCCCAGTATGCCCACTACAATCTTTGACGATGCACATAATTTGTCTTCTATTGTAGAATGATGCGCCACCTCGTTTCTAGCAGATCCAGCCCACCATATTTCCCTCCGCCGTACCGACTCCTCGTGTCGTCGACTTCCGGTCATCCTTGACTCCAGCGTAATCGGGATCGCTGTAACCACAAATTTCAACGAAGTTTTCGTGATGGTTCTTGAATTCCATATTTAACCTGAGCTGCTTCGTTATCTTTAAATACCTGACGATCTCATTCGCCAGATTCCAATCCATCATTTTTGGAGTATGCATCTTTACCGTAGCCTTGTGTACCGTAAAACTAATATACGGTCGTGTCCACCGAGATATCCACAGCATACTTTGAACCAACTATTGAAAATCGTTTACTAAAACCTTTCCCTGGAAATGTCTTTGTGCTCAGGAGTTCAGCATTTGTCAAGTTTAGATCTTCATATTCGCTTCCAATAGGATTCTAAACAGGGTTTGCTCTCAATATGCCAAAGTCTCGGAGCACTTTATCAATCGTTAGTTCTTGGTCTTGGTCCTGCATGGATCCATCATTCAGATCATAAGCAACCCCAATTCCGAGAAGCGTTAAAACTTTCCAAGTTTTTTTTTATTTCCAGCACCTTCATATCGTCGAATAAATCACTAACCGCTGGAGCTGTACCTCTGGCGGTATCTAGAAACGAGATGGACTTTTAGCATTGCCAACTAAGATATATTATTAGTAACATCGATGAAGGCGTCTTGTAAAATGTCACTGAACGACACACCATCATATTCGCTATTAAAGATGAAGCTTCATCATCAAGTGATATGGTCAAGAAATTGGTACAATTTGGGTATTTTTATTAAGTATTGAATTACCAAATCTGGATTCAGTGTGAGGCAATTTACTTATGTTAAGTGTCCGGTGTAGCAAAGTCATCTACTCAGCATCAATTCCGTTGGGGTTCTTTTATTGCAACGCTACTAGTCCATCTTGTGGTGTAGTCGCTCTCAGAAAATCTTCCTGAGGCGCGAACACCCACGGGGGGGCCAGACGACTGACTAACGGAGGGGGTACTCCGTCCATCCGAGTCATGATCCGATCCGGCATCCGGCCGGCGGGATCGGTCACTTCTATCCGCTTGATCGTGACTACTCGGATGTTGCATGTTGAAAGCTCACCTTGTGTACCCGTCAGTACTGAGTGGTTTGCTCTCTTGGTGGACCCTAGGGCGAAAAGTGTAAATCCGTCGAATAGGGAGATGAGGGTTAGGACTAGGGGTAGCTCCTGGGTGGAAATCGTCACCGGGAGCGCTCGTCGGGCAATACACTCGAACTTTGTATAGTGCCGGCTGGACCGAGAATAATGAATCGGCCAGCTAGACCAATAATATACTTGAACTTTTTATAGTGCCGGCTGGACCGAGAATAATCAATCGGCCAGTTAAACCAATAATAACGAAGGGTGAATCCAAATGTGTATGTAAAGGGGAATCCAAATGTAACTCCACACTCTTCCACAGAAGGCCAAAATGTCACCACTTCCCAATACTTAATACCGTGTTCAAAACACGGGCGACTTGAGGTGAGTATACGAGGACGCCGCGACTCCCGGTCAGGGGACTTCCGGTGGGTTAACTTAACCTTCCCCGGGCAAACCAATAGCAGCAAGAGGGGACCTTGTTAGCCCTCTGCCGTGAACCAATGAAAGCGACTTGTGTCTAAGAAAGCGAAACGTATACTGATTTATCCTATATCCAATACTCCCTTTTGTGTGACCTACCCCAAATAGCCCGGCTGACCAGTCGTGTGCCTTACCCGAAGTAGCCCGGTTAACTCCGATTTTTGTGTACCCGCCTGGCCGGTACACCAACCCCAGATGGTACCAACCCGGCCGGTACACCGAACCCAGATGGTACCAGTCCGGCTGGTACATTGTACCCGGCCGGCTCGGCCGGATGGCCATCCATCCGAGCCACTTACCCGTGGGCGCTAGCTCTTCCTTGGCAGCTTCTCATCCAATCCGGGTGCCTCCTTCATCCACTAGAACACTCATCTTCCTTCAGGCTCCTTTCACTCATACCTTCCAAAAACAATCCGCCACCAATCCGCCCCTTGGTCCGCGGTCGTCCCGTCCGCTTAGCCTGCTAGCCCAACTGTTCATGCCTTCTATCACGTTCGTCCGGCCTGATCCCAGGCCTGGCGCCGTCCGGCCGTTCGTAGGTTCGTCTGGCGGCTCTCAGATCGCGTCCTCTATTGACCAGTCCGGGCATCCAGCTAAGGGCGACATTTCAACCAATCAGGTGTGGGCATCCATCATCATTAGTCCGTTAATTTCTGGAACACTTCACCACAATCTCGCAGCCAGTTGCCTCTCATCCTTGCAAGTTACAGCTCTGCTTATGCGACTGAGTTCTCACATTTGTCTTCTTTATCGCAAATGTTCATTTATGCAATAAGAAAGAAAATTCTAGAAATAAGTTAGCTAGTACCACCGAGTCAAATTTGTGATTGCCAGACTTTTCAATTGTCTATGGCCACCGGTCAACGATCGATGAGATACCAATAGTCGACTGCCAGCAGTTGCCGCATGATCGCTTCGCATTTTATTTTACTCTGTCCCTTGTTGGAGAAAATATACATAAGTGGTATATCGACAATTACCAAGAACCGGTAAGTGCGCTCGATAGTCGATGAAATTCCACTGCTAGAAACTTGACGTGTTAGTGACAAGTGAAGAAGTGTCTTAGCGGTTACCTTGTAGTCAGTTTACCTCGGTCATTGTGAGAAAGATGTAAAATAAAAGGTAACGTATTTTAGCAGTTTATGGCCGGGAATCGGGTACCTTAGCTTTTTGATCATTACTATACACCAACAGCACATTTTTACCGGCTGTTTTCACTATGTCAAGCCAGAATTACACCCGAGATTAAGTCGACAGAATGTCATGCAAGTTTGAGCTTGACGTACACTCTTGCCAGCACTTCGATATTGTATCCAAGACTCGGGTCGCTTGAAAGCCCCAGTACTCACGCAAAGCGGTCCAAACAGTTTCTAACCGCGATGTCAATTGTTTCTCCAAAGATGCGATAGCTGTTTAAAAAGGATCAGAGCAGATCGTTAAACCATTCCTTATTACATGCCCTTTATAAGGTTGACAAGAAACCATTGCATCGAGTAGGCAATACTTGAGCGTTACCACCACTGACGTATAACACAACGGGGTGAGCAGAAATATGCAATTGCTGCGGAGGGAGAGTAGAGCTTTGGGTAGTAAGTGCCGCCGACATTTGGTGCTCGTCAGCAATTTTGGACAGGAAACATCGCCGATCCGCTCATGATGCCTAAATCTGCAACCCAGAAGCATAGATTTGCATTGGCCTGAGCATTAATATTTTCAAGTTCGATTGCCACCTTTTAACGCAGTTGTCAACAAAGCTTTACAATCAGTATTGCGCCACAAGAAATCAAGGGAGAACTGTTAGTATATCAGTAAGTTTTTACCATGACTGCATTTCCTCAATAAATATTTAATGCCACCATTTTTGACGCTGGAAGTAGCTTAAAGAACATCAAGATTTGTTTCAAAGATGCTTCACTCCCAAAGTGCGCCTGGATACACTTGCCATCTCGCAATTAAATGCACACACCAACTTGCTCTACCAGAAAAGCTCAATAAATTTGCTTTTCGCCCCAACGCTCGTAATTTGTTTTATATCAGTACTTGAAGAAATCGGTCAGCCAATCATTGTGAGGCCGGATATTTTTGTCGTTTTCGGATCTCTTTTTATTGTATGTAAACACTACGCAAATCTGGACGGATTTTTCCGTCGTTATATGTACTCGGTACTGATAGTATTTACCGTCCATACTAATCTCGGTATTACAGTAGTACCGACAATATTGTTATCCAGAGTGAATATTTTATCTTGGTATTAATATATCTAGTATTGATGGCCATGATCTGCTGCGAGAAAAATCTTACCAATCATTCAACAGTTATCTGAAATTATGACACCTAATTGGATAGTCGGCTTATTACCGGTCATAATCTGGTGTCGGTCATAAACTGCTTAATTACGTTAAAATAAATTCAACCTTAAGCTCCTAACTTGACATTGTTATGCATGAGTCCATTGTACTTTTGCCCAATAAAATTTCGGCTTAACACGTTTCATCACTATAGCTTCAATTTTCCAACCCTCCTTCCGAAACTACCAGAAGTTCCGTCCAGACCAATTTCAATGAGACCTTCCTTCGATCAGTTTCCAATAATTCTTAAAAAAACTAATTGTTCACACCAAACCAATCTGACTCCTCTATTTCAAATCCTTGGCGCATTTAGAACTTTTGTGAGCAGATTAGCAATCATGTCTTCGCTTGCATTATGCACCGGTTCCACAGTACCCTCTTCGCATATTCTTTCAAAAACCTCAATTCGACGTCGACATGTTTTCCACTCGTAGCGCTAGCTTCGTTTTGTAGCCGCGTGATATCAGCCTAATTGTCAGTTTTCACATCAATCGGCTCTTTTGTTTGTATACAAAATTCTCCAAGCAATGCCTTTACACCCAACGCCTCTCTTCCAATTGACTGCATCAGTCAGCTCATTCAATATTTTTCAAACGTGTCCATGGACCTTTTAGGTGCTTCACGGTGTATTCATCCTCAAAAACATGTTTTTCCAGCATCCCATCGACGTAATTTCTTGGAAGATGGTATACTTAACTCCAGAATCTCCTTCGATCCGCATGCCAGGGAAAGGTTCAACATTTCCCCGATCGTTAAGTTTTAAGTACTTTTATTTTTTTGAAAGTTTCATCCACGGGGGCTCATGTGGCCATTAGCTCATTAACAGAGACCCCCCCCCACCAACATAATTCCGTCATTATTCACACGAACAAAAATGCATACATCAGTACGGGACTGAGAGAAATTTCACTTGAGAATTTTTTTTTCGTAGTAACTCACACCACTGCCCCCGGCTTGTTTTAAACCATATAGAGTTCGATCCAATTTCAGTACTAAATCGCTCGTACATTTCACTCCAAGTTCCTTCAAGCCCGTATCACGGCTTTTTTAGCTGCTGTCCATCTTTAGCACTGTGTTCTCTTCTGAACTTCATTGCTGCTCTTGGTATCTGAAATCGACCCAATTTTCCGCCGCTTTAGACGTTTAGGTCCGAATCGGCGAAAACACAGAGCAATTTTCCATTGTCCCTGGGAATTTCAATTTAATTCGTATCCACAGTCAATTCTAATTTGGACCGGGACTTCTAACTCCAACTCTTTCCAGTGGTAGTTCCGTTTCCTTACCCTTCTTCTTCTTTTCTTTCTTATCCATCAGGGCTGCCGCTTTCGGTGTTTTATTTAGCTGTCCTCTTGACTTTCGGGGACAAATATATTTGTCTTCTGCACGTAATTTTTTACCCATTTCGAGAAAACATTTAATATTTCTACTTTCACGTGACGATCAATCTCTAGAATTTTTTTTAGATAGATCTCTTTGGCATCTATTAGCTTTTAATCTATATTTTACTTGCCTCATCTTCTAGCATTTCAATCTGAGTAACATGACGGGTGGTCGTCACCACCCTATCCTTTAAGATCAGGACTTTGTAGCCTTTTGATTCATCATTTTACCGATAATCAAGACCTTCTCTGCGTGTTTGACCAGAGATTTCTTCTTCGATTATTTCAGCTTGGATCCATTTTCTTCCGAACCGGCCAGGCATTTGGACGTGAATGGTCCGTAACTTTTAAAGCTGACCTCAGGTCTTTTGCAAGCCTTTCGTTTGAGTCATATGCCAAATGTCCTAAGCGGACATGAAATGGATACAAAGTCCCTTCCTGGACGTCATTTCTTAATGCTTCAGTCGTGACGTCCATGACCATGCTTGCAAATGTTGTAGATGTATTTTTTGACCTGTTGACATGTAGCTTAGCCACTAAAAAGTAACCAACAATTTTACACGGAAACAACACTTCACTGGTCGGACCATTGTTTAAACCATTGTTCTCAGTCTTACACAACTATTGTCAATGTCGACTTTACTTTGCGAAAGGCTCTGAACAATCATTGTCAATGCCTCAAACAATAGTCTGGTCACTTTGCCAACCATTGGCAATGGCATTATCCATTGATTGGGCACTTTGACCAATGGTCAAAACCATTGTTTTTAACCATTATCAGCGATTTTCACTGGCCAAAAGCTGTCGTTTAGCGCTCCAGCAATCATCATCCCACCGCCAACTATCATGATAGGATGAAGCAGCCACTGACAGTCACAATTATCATTAATCGTATCCGGTAGCCACCATTACCATTTGTCCACTCCTCTATTATCAACAACCGCTCACCGTGATGATGGAGAACTTTGCGATGACGGTAGACAGGTGACAAACAGTGAAGAAGAGGACGGTGCTGGTAGCGCCGGTGATCATACTACTACAGGTGCCCTTTTTAGCATCACTCGAATTGCTGAAGAAGAGAGAAGCGAAGTAGACAACATTGCGCGAAGTGACAGCGCTTTCGCTATAAAAGACGGTGAGGAAGAGAACGATGCCACTTCTACATACTCTTTGGAGACCACCTGTCACTTCAGAGGTTCAGAAGGCACGTGCTAGCTTCAAAGTCGCTCTGGGCTACAAACAAAGCGAGAAATAAGTCCATCGAGAAGGTCAATTCTGCCGCTGATGTATAGGGGGTTAGAGTTTCTCCATGCACCTTGCAGCTGAATGGACAAATTTTTACATCTTCAAAAGATGTGCGCACTCTCTCTACCAGACGATCCGGCTGTTCACATCGTCAATTACATAGGGAAGTCTTCTTTCCCTAAGCACTTGGACTTCAAGGCTCTCAAGCACCACGTCATAGAGATGTACGACGCAACAAAGCGGGTATTTATGGACGATATACATCAAGAGGAGAGGCGCAGATGCCATCGAATTCTACATCTAAACGTGGATCTATTTGGGACGTCCAAGGTATCGAAAGAGAAATACCTTGGGCTACGCGTCTACTTTGTCTATTCAAAGTGCTTTTCAAAAGAAGCCATCTTCTTGCAGTCAACCGTTTTCGCAACGAAATCAGATTAAGATAGGCTACAGTAGATTAGAATTTCCTCATTGGCAGCCATGCCACCGCACGCATCAAGCTGACACTAACGATCAAGTTCAAGATCAGGATGGTCCAGGCGTCACCCAGCATGACAAGATCTGACTTCGTCGCCGACAAGAACGTCTCGCGCACAACCCATAAGTGCTGAGACAACAATCTGGAAAGAATGCTCGCCACGTCAAGCAACAAGCGTGCGAAGGAGCTGACTGTGGGCGGCAGAGGTAGAAAGTCCTTGTCGGATCCTGTAGAAGATGCGCTCTAACTTTGGATTAAGGATCAGAGGCGCGAAGAATGTGCTGTCTCGAAGGAAGCTATCATCTGGCAGAGCGAGAACCTACTGCCCGGGTTTATCAACGGCAAGTCGGACACAGCGCGGAATTTCAGGTGCTCTAAATTAATGGCTTGCAGCCGACTCACCATTCGGACGATCTCTCCCTCGAGCCGCACTGAAAATCCGCAGCTTCAGGCTCTCAAGGAAAGGTTTGCATGCGATGTGACTTGGCTTTTAATGATTTACTTTTTGCAAGTAGAATCCGCTCTACAGCAAAATACGGATAGACGCAACACCAAAATATAGAACCCTCCTACAAAAAAATGTGGGATGTTGTATCTTTCCGCATCGTTTAAATAAGCTCTGATTGGTCAAAGAGATAAAAAACATTTTTGAAAAGATGTTTACAATATTATCTCTCAAAACAGGGTATTTTTCTAGCTTTGCACCGGCTATATTACAGTTCAAATAGAAAGACGAACACAATACACACATCAAAATAAACATAGAATAAAGCGAAGCACTGCAGTCATGCCGCGGATCAGGATTCCTCTCAAGTACAACAACAAGTTCAAGCTAGATGCAGTGCTCAAATACCAGAATGCAGCGTTGCTCGGGGTCTCCAGGTCTGCATTTAGTCTGTCTCACAACATCGACAGAACAAGACATCTAATGTTGGAGCGAAAGCAAATCCAGCTGACTTTTGCAGTGGCACTCGAGGCTGGTTTGGCTTCACGACGGAGTCTTGGTGGCAGCGGACGCGTATCGGAAGCATGTAAAATTGAAAACCAGTTGCGCCAGTACGTCAAGGACTTGCGAGCCGATGAGTTCACGGTGTCAAGGCTCGCTATCGTGGCAGCTTCAAAGCGTCTAATGCCTGCCTTTAGCCCAGAGAAGACTCCGAATGCGTGCATTGCGTGGTGGGAACGCTTCATGAAGCTTACCAGGATCACGATCCGCCGCGTGGCTCACTCCGGTCGAAAGACTCGAAACCAGCTGGGTTCTCTGAAAAATGCGTTCATGGATCATTTTATGGACCCCATCACACGGCTCCCTTTACGCTCGGCTGTTTTTAACATGGACCAGACGGCGATCTTCTGTACACTCGGTTCAAAGATAACGGTTGAATTTATTGGAAAGGAGACGGTGCCAGCTGTTTGCGGTGGTAACGACAGCTGGCGTTGCACATGCGCCCTAACTGTGAGCGCAGATGGTCGCATGCACGCGCCACACTTTGTGTTTAAGGGCGAGCCAGGAGGAGAAGTGGAAAGAGAAGTTCGAGCGTACGCGGTGGAGGAAGTAGCAACATTCTCCGTTCAGCGGATTGCATGGTTCGATGTTCGTGTTATGATTGAGTGGATTGAGAATTGCTGGAAATTTATTGTTTATTGTTTCGCAGCCTTGTATTCTAATCCTGGACAACTTACAAATGCGACGCGGTTGTGGAGGCCCTTGCTCACTATGGGACCGCGGTGAAGTTCGTACCTGCTTGCTGCACTGGGCTTGCTCAACCACTTGATGTGGGGGTCATGGGGTCACTCAAATCTCACATTTGAATATCGTACGCGGAGTAATTTTTGTCCAATCAATTCCCGGACACCGCAGTACAGCGACGTAAGGACATGTACGTCCGTACGATGGGCGCCATTGAAAGCATCTCTAGTAGTACAGTGGCGAATTCTTTTTACAATGCAGATCCATTCATTCCGCTAGGCCCCTCGTTTAATAAAAGAGGAGAAGTAGCCGAAGATGATGAGGATGAAGAAGTAGAACCGATTGTCTGATATGATTTCTAGGGACTGAAGACATTTTCAGTGGGTAAGACCTGTAGCCATCTCTCGAGGTGCTAGACCTTTCGATCCATGTATTACAAAATCACTGCACTTTGCTGACTATTCGCTGCTCGAGACTTATACGATAAATGCTGCCTTGCATCCGGATAAGCAACCATTAAATGTCTTCATCTATTCTTTCTTTCCGCGCTTGTGCGTTGGTAATACGAGAGGCGTCAAGCAAGCCGATAACGGTAGGTACTGAGCATCAACAAAGTTGAACGAAGGTACTCACAGCCACGATGCCGAGCGTACTGAAAATCTCACCCGCGACGATAGCCAACCGACGGCCAATAAAAACGTTCAAGATACCGGCGATGATCGTACCCGCTACACAGGCACACTGTACAACAAGTACGTGATTGTGCCATTTATATTGCACAATACACGTACTTGTTGTTTACAGTTTAGTAAATAGTAAATAAAAATTGCCAACATTCCCGCTGAGGACACAGTCGTTACTGACAACGTCACTTGCAAAACTAGCAGATTGTTCAAGTGTCGACAAGAGATTAAAGAGCCAGCCGGCCCAAGATACCCATAAAATCCGGGAGGGAGAAGGCGTACTGCGACGATGCGGACATGACCTTGGAGTAACCTTCATTGAACATCATACGTGTCTGGATGGCGGTCAAGAATGGAATGCACGACATGATTACTAGTGGAATAACAGTACCCCTGCACAAGATAAAATCGAACAGGAACTGTAACTGCTGAGCCACGAGCATGCAAGCGATGGACGAGTGCGAGAAGCACCACATGCAAAAACATTCGTTGATACCGTAAAGTGCAGCCATATACGCAAACCACAGTGAAAAGGAGTACTAAAAGGTTCAGTCCATGGTGGCCCGAGTTACCAAGAAGTATACAGTGTTCCAGATGGCCAAGGTAGCGAAGTATAAAATTGCGCGAGTGGATGGACTCATTGACCGCGTACCCATGCCAATGCAGTGGCAAATATGGATTTGCTTTCCGTGGAGAACGGCTTTAACTTTCCAAAGAAGCGGAAAAATGAATCAACTTTTGCATCTCCTTGACTCGTTGTGCGAAAACGCCATGACACACGACATCAACAATTGTCCGTCGAGTTTTACTTTCAATCGTTAGAATACTCTTGATGACATTGGTCAACGCTCGACTATCTCCCTTGACATAAAGTTCCCCAAAGACACCATCGTGACACAAGGCAGCAACGCCACGATCCACTGGAAGTAACCCCACGGCCAAATTCTCTTGACGAATGAATCCTG